>OY821521.1:184434413-184641913 GCA_963682025.1 Cordilura impudica
TCCAAAGATTAATTTTGAGATAGTCACGCACAGTCACGGAGTGATTTAAACCCCATTTCCCCTCATCCAATCAATCTGAAACTTGGTCCACAGACTTTTTATGGCCAAAGATTAATATTGAAATAGTCACGCAAACTCACGCACAGTCATGGACAGGTTCAAAACACATATGCATAAGGAATGAAATGGTTTTAATAAAAACTTTGTTTTTATGGTTTAGATTATTTTTACAAATATATAATTAACGGTTTTTAGTGCTTTTAGTTTAATTCTAATTAAGCGCTTTTTAGTGCTTCTTGGTGTGCTGTTTTGCGCTTTTTACTTGGAAAAAGTTGGCCTCATTGGCTCAGCATATATTTAATATCAGCCATATCATGTCAATCGAATACTGTACAAAATTTGAATTTTTATTATATTTTGAAATAATTATTCAGACCGACTTTTTTTTTATTCTGGAACCAGATAATATTTGCGTATATGTCTATGGTGGCTTGAAAATTTCTGCAGCAGATCAGAGATTTTGTGAATATTCCTATATTTAGTTCTTCACTACATGGTGAATAATTTCCTCTACACAGAAATCGTATAGGTATCTGAAAGTAGTACACTCTCCCCCCTCAAAAAACTTTTGAATTTTTTCAGATATCTCATTTCTAGCAAAATGTATTCTGCCTAAAAGTATGTATGTCCTGAAACACTTGACCCTAAAAACAAGGAACACTTTTCTAATGATATTTAGCACGCTAAATCTGAAACTGATCTCAGAATGACTGCATCACATTGGTTTTCCGAAAATCCTAACCCAGACAAAGCTCTACCAAATGTGTACTCTGATCTGAGACAACAATTTGAAGATGTATCCGAACACAAAGAAGATATCTGAAAAAATCAAAGAAATATATTGAGGGGAAGATTAGTTCTTTTAGAAGACTTAACGAGATGTTTTACAGTCCATATTTTAGTCAATGAAGTGTATTTTGCATTTTTAGGATGGATTTTGTGAACACGATTACACGATGTGATGGAGAAATTATGATCTCAAATTCGAGTTCTGCACTTCATACCCATTTTAAAAAAGTATTCTCTGTTCCCAGGGTCAGGATTTTTTTTCCAATTTTGTAGCCTATGCCATTTTAACTAATTATTTTATTAACAGACATACATGACATACATTTCATTGCTTGAAACAACATTGTGAATTCTCATCATGCTAAATAATGATGTTAGAAATATGAGGGTGAAATTATATGAAATAAACTAATTTATTTGGACCAAAAAAATAACGCACAAAATACTTGTAATTTTCATACATCATGTTTTTTTTATATAAACCGGAAAGGGTCATTAACTTTTTTTTTTGTATTTTATTGTTACAGTGTATTAATCGGTATTTGATGCTTTTATACAAATGATACAAATTATAATTTGCCAAATGTACGAGTACGAATTGTTTTTGTTTTTATTTTTTTTTTTTGGAGTTTATTTTTGGCAATTTCGTGTTGTTTTTTCCAACTGCCATATAATTAATGATGTTTACTTTGTAGAATATAATGAGTTTGTAATTTTCATACAAACCTTAAATCGTTTTTTGTTTAATATTTCACTTAACGTTAAAATCAAATTTTAATTAAAAATGATGTAACCCACCTGTAAATAGAAAGATAAGAAAAAAGAAATTAATGGAGATTTCAATATAGTTTCAAATTAAGTTATATTAAAATTCGATTCAAGATACAACATAAGATAAGTAGTAAAATATATATCAGTATTCATTAATAGGCAAAGTGATTTCTTGTGACCGATACAAAAATTTTAGTTACCAACCGATTTTGACCCAGCATATCTCGTTTGAAAGGTATTTCTTTGTAGCTGTCCACCATATTTACAGATTCTCACCGTCTGGAATAATTTTTTTTAGTAATGCTCATTTAAAGTTGTTACTAACACATGGTATGGATTATCATACCATTAGGCTTTCATAAAATTATTTATTAAATGAAAAATAAAATTTCCTAGAATTTGCACATGAATTTCGAGGGCTGGGCTCTTCTAGTTATTATAAAAAAACTTAGGTATTGTAAAATAAATAAATTCCTATTGGAAAAACTTGCGTTTTACTCAAAAACTTGCTTTGAAACACTAGGTAGGGTCACATATATTAAAGTTCATATCTTTTGTGATTATTATAAGAGAACTTGTTCCAAAAACTATGCGGTTATGACCATACTTATAGAAGTCAATAATGTATGAAAATATACACAAACCCAGTTTAAGTAATTATCCCATATTTGTCAGTTTTTAAACAGGTTTAAGTTAGTATCAGGAGGGTGCTTGCTTTATATATTTGAACTGATGACATAATTATCGCCAAAAAATCGTAAGTGGCTCGATTTTAGATTTTCATTTTCTGAAAAAAAAAAATTGATAACTGTAAATGCATAAGTAGTTTTGACATTAGTGCACATGCACATTCCTTCTAGGTTTAAATAATTCAAGGGAAATCAAAGAAAATCTTCCAATGAACATTTTTTTTAGCGGTTACGTCTTTTTAGCGGTTATGGCTCGATTAATAAGTCAAATCTGATCAACATACAGAATACGCCATCATTTATGTCGGAATTTGAGTTGGTAGCCGGTAGGTGAGTTGGTAGCGTGCTCGCCTATCATGCGGGGGTCGTGGGTTCGATGCCCACCAGAGGCTTTGGTGTGTCGCTGCAAAAAAAAAAAAAAAAAAAAAAAAAAAAAAAGCCAAAAATTACAATCTGCAGACAAGCCCTCGGCTTCGCGGAACTAGGCTTAAAAAAAAAAAAAATAACCGCATCCATCGGCGATGGGAAAATGTTCCTCTTTGTCCTATTTTCTATAATATTTTCGGGTCGTATAGCCCTGATTACGGCACAAATTTTTGCCTTGAGTTCGTCAATGGTCTGGGACTTCTTTGTTTACACTTTGCTTTTCAAATAACTTCACAAAAGAAGTTGGGAGGGATCAGATCTAGAGATCTGGGTGGCCAGTAAATGTCGCCTTTTTTGACACCACAAACGCAGGAAATTTTTGTTGCAGAAACTGACCTTTGTCATGCTTTTTCGGGTAGACAGAATGAGCCAACATACACCGATATCGTTTCTCATTGATGGCCCAAACAATCACTGTAATGGTTTAAGTTGGATCTCGTGCGGATTCCTCTTTCTCCCAATGTGGCAATTTTGCTTGTTAATGCCACCACAGAGATGAAATGGTCTAAATTTGTTTCCAAATATCAATCGGGCGACTGTCTGACCATATTCAAGCGACGTGGCCAGTCTGCCCGCAAAATTCTTTGAGTCAGTTTCACTTTATATGGAAGCAATTGCAAATCATACTACAAAATACGCCTTAAATTGGTTTCACTGACGCCGGGTGAAAATATGACTCAGTTTTGCCTCTCGGCAATGCTATCTCTTACCGCTTCAACCAATTCATTGGAACGTCTTGGGCGTTAATGAACGGCATATGGACGATCTCTCACCGTCCCGGGCTCAACAATGTTCGAACCAAACGACCACCTAAAGGACTATATTCATTGTATAGCGCCACTATTTCAGCGTGTTGTTTTGCTGGAAAGAAATACATGAGAAAAATTGTACTGAACTGACGTTTCAAAAGCATGTGTACAAATTTCAAAGTTGTTAAATGCTGTCATACCATCATAAAAAACGTTACCTCTCTTTGCATCTAAGAATCTGGATCTGAGGCAATTTATGTCGTTCTCTCATGTATTAGCATTATTCTTAAATTCGGTTGTTGCTTACTCGTCGCAGAAATAATTTCTGTGAATTTGCAGCACAAACTAAACGACGCGACATTTAGTTAATTCTTTACGTTGAAAGATCTCGCATTGGGCACAACCGCAGCTCTTCATTTAACTTGGATATGGCATATAATACGAAAAAAGGGACCCGCACCAAAAACAGTAATTTTTTAATTTTTGCTGATTTTTAGATTTGATCCAAAAAAACCATATACAAATTAGACATCATTCGCAAGGTATTTTCAACACCTATCCAGAAGTACTAAATACAAAAAATCGTAGTATCGAAAAAATAATAAAGAGAGTTTACTCTTCTATTTTTTTCTATATCTCCACTGTTCAGAGGGTACATATGTATATGCCTTTTCAATCCATTTGCAACTCTTCGGAATATATTCCGGATATATATTCAATCTGGCTATGTCTGTCTGTCTGTTTGTTGAAAACATTCTCCTGTCCTTAGTAGGTCGAGGGGCTTGCACTACTTAGACTTAAAATGTTCTCCATAATCTGCTGTAGCTTGGTATATAACTTGGAGCTTCTAAACCGGATATGTTAATAATGATGTACAAAAAAGTAAGATACTCCGATAGAATTTCATATAAAAACTAACACGTAAGAGTGTTAAATTCGGCTGGGCCGAATCATTGGTACCCTTTTTACGATGTGGGGGGTATAACAATGTATTGGGTACCAAATCTAAACAAAGTATTTTAAAAAGAAACAATTTTATAGTGTGATAAACATAAAATTAAATATTACGACAAACACACTGAATTTTTAATATTTTTTTTATAGGTGTCTTTATCTTTTTAGATATATCTCGGTACAATCATGCCCGATTTTCCCCGTTTTTAATATCAGCCTGCTCGAAATAATGCCAAATAAAACTATCGTAAATTTACTAAGGTAAATCATTTATTTTGTGAATGGGTGTGATTTCAAAAAACAGACGGACAGACGGACATCGCTACATCGACTTGAGTTGTTATAAGTATCAAGAGTATATATATTTAATTACGTCGCAAATTCATTTTTCGATACGTTACAATCGGAATGACAAACCTATATATATCCTCTGCACAGTGGTGTGCATATAGACATGTGTCATCGATGCATACACATTTTGGTTTGCTTGTTGAATTTGTTTTTCTTTTTTTCTTTTCTTTATGTGAACAAAAATGTGTATGCATCGCTGATATCCATATGAATTGTATGCATTTACATTAATGGACATTTGATAATTATTGCTTTATTAATTTTAAACAACATTGTACAAAATTATAATTTGAAATCTAGCCTTTTTTGGCTCTTATTTTTTTTTTCTTTTTTTTTTTAAATAAGCCTAGTTCCGCGAAGCCGAGTGGCTTGTCTGCAGATTTTTATGACAACTTTGTAAATAATATTGTATTTAGAACACGGGTGGTGGGTATCAAAGATTTGGAACTTAATGCTTTCATTTGTTACTTATATATTTTTGAATAATTTTATATTTTCATTATGAATTATATGTTGTTTAAAAGCTATTAAAACCAGAGTTCAGAAAAAAACACACACTGAATAAAAAACTCGTACATATATGTAAACAAACATAACTTAGACCAACACACACATGTTTTTATTTTCATACCAATTATGTTTGTTTTTAAATTTTCTTCGGTGCCCAACACAACCATGACGGTGTTCGTTTTAATATTTCGTTATTTACACGAACATTTTTGTATCACATACTTTTTGTTTCAATCACACATAAAGCACACATTTTTGAGTGTTGCTTTATTTGAAGTTCATGTTCTGGTACGTGTACTGAAAAAAAACACAGAACATGTCCAATAAACAGGTTCGAGTTCAGTTATATTTTAAGTCGTGTTGTGGCTCGTGTAGTAAGAAAAAACAGAACATGTACAATAAACAGGTTCGAGTTCAGTTATATTTTAAGTCGTGTTTAAAATATAACTGAACTCGAACCTGTTTATTGTACATGTTCTGTATTTTTTTTTCAGTACACGTACCAGAACATGAACTTCAAATAAAGCAACACTCAAAAATGTGTGCTTTATGTGTGATTGAAACAAAAAGTATGTGATACAAAAATGTTCGTGTAAATAACGAAATATTAAAACGAACACAGTCATGGTTGTGTTGGGCACCGCAGAAAATTTAGAAACACACATAATTGATATGAATATAAAGATATGTGTTGGCTGCTTTTGAACAGAACATTGTGTGTTTCATGTGTGTATTTTCTGAACCTTGATTAAAACTATCCATTTGGTAAAGACAATAAAAAAATTTATTTTAATTTTTTTTTACCAAAAAATGTCTAACACAAATAAAAATTTAAGCATACACAGTATTCCAAATAACTCTCTCACTAGTTTGGAAGTGTGTTTCGGGTCATTTTGTCATTTCGAAATATACACGCAGTACGAATTATAACATTATCTCCTGCGAACAAAAATGCTTCATCATCAAAACAATTTATTAGTTCAGACATTATCTACTCTGATGGCCAAATCAATCGGTTCAATTTCGAATTGCTTCATAACGCACTATGTTCGTCAAATTTAGCTCGCTCAGATTATTTTCTCTTCGCGAGAGTAAAAAATTGCTCTCGGTAAAAGATTTGCCAAAAATGAAGAGATGGAGTCTGCGTTTAAAATTGTGTTGCATTGTAAGCCGACTATGTTGATGTAAAAAGATTTTCTTCCAGATATTCCGTTTTTTTTTTTTTTTTGTGTTAAGTGAGGTAGTTCTGTTTGACCAAATAGCTCAAGTAGATCTGGCAGTTACAAATATTTGTAAAAACTGACCACAGTTCCTCTCTGTATATAAAAATGATATTAAACAAACATTGCTTTCCTTGCAAAATATACGAAAGGAATTAAATTTCAGGAATTGTTAAACAATATTTTCTAAAAAAAAAGCCCCATGGGTGTATTAAAGTACTAAATGAACTGCAGTGGGAACATCGTCATCATCATGATCTACACGCAGGCAATAATAATAATGAAATTTGTGTCTACATATTTGACTCCAGCTAAAAGTTAAAAAAAAAATATGCAATTTTCTGATTTCAAAGAACACCCAGTAAAAACAAATCAAACACAGACTAAACTTAGAGAATCCTATGGAAAATTACATTAAAAACATTAAGGGTAATCACTAAAAAATGTATTCAATCGAGACATTTTTCGAAACTTTATAATATAAAAGACAATGTTATTGCTCGTATCATTCAATTAAGACATCTATAAGTTTCTAAAACCATTTTAAATCACCTCAAAATTAACTATTTCTTTGACTAGGATAGATTCCTTAAGCATTCGTTTTGTAAATAGCTCCAATTTATGTAACTAATTTCCAGTTTATCTTAATAAGAAAGTCCCAGATCAATGTGTTAAAGAAAGTGGTCCGTAAATGGTTTCGTTTCAACAAACTGGAACTGGTATTAATAGAAAAAAAAAAACAAACAACTGAAAGAAATAAAGTTAAGTTCTGTATCCAAAATTTCTGTATCAAAACTTACTGTTGAATTAGTTTGGCTCTCTGGAATGAAATTAAATTGAAATTTATTGTGATAATTTTCCGTCGGCTATTTAATAATTTGCCAAACTATGCAATTTTAATTAAATTTCTTGAAAGAATGCGTCATATCTAATTTCGAATTGCAGCTTATGAATTCCCTTATTCCTGTAATATATTTTTCCGTTTGTTTTTTTTTTCAATTCAAATGCTGAACTTGTATTCACCACACAACACCGTGACTTCAAATGCAAGTGAGTTTAGAGGCAAAAAGAGTATATATGGGTAAAGTTCCAAACATGGGTGTTGTTGCAATATGTTATTAATTTTTCTTTGCTGGTGATGCTGCTGCTGTTGCCTTTTGCACTCGTGTTAATGACCCTTGTAGCAAAAAAAAAAAGGAATTATTTTATTTTCTGCACAACATCCTTCTGATGCATGTGAAAAAAAGCAACAACTTAAAATGGAGTGAAGTTGTTTTGTGCTACGAATCATGTTGTGGATTGTGATGATGCTGGTGACGATGTTGTTGATGATGACTTAAGGTAGTAGATGGCAAAAAACAAGAGACTCTCACGAATGAAATATTATATAAGGGTGGCATTTATTTGCAGTAAGTGAAGTTATGACATTGATAAAAGAAGTACTCTTCTCAGTCAGACGTGCAAAACAAATTTTAGTATGACGTAAGCATTTCCAAACAAAACAAAGTAAAAAAATTATAGTTGGTTTACACCGACTATTCAGTAATTTATATATTGCGTTTTGAGAGAGGGCCTTGAATCCAACTTTGCTGAGCAAATAGCTGGATATAGAAAATAAGCATAAACCAAATTTTAGTTATTAATTTGTGGCCTGCAGATATACAAAAGTTCATATCGGATTATATTTTTATGTGGGAACTAGGTCAAATTTTGGACCGATCGGAACCATATTTAGTAAAGTCACACACTTTTTTCAAAAACATGTCAATGTCGCCATGGAATAAACTGAGCAGAAAGGAAATATACTAAGCACAGTTCTACGACTTTTCAGTGTTCGTCTGTGTGTCCATGTAAAAAAAAAAAATTACAAAAAAATTTGTACAATATTTTTGTTTTTTGATAGTTTTAAGTGGGGACCATGACTTAAAATAGTCCTAAGCTTAGATACTAAAGCTTATAAACTAAATTGCATCAAAAGATATTCATATTGATTACAAGATTTACATGGACACACAGACGAACACTGAAAAGTCGTAGAACTGTGTTTAGTATTTCCTTTCTGCTCAGTTTATTCCATGGCGACATTGACCCCAATTACTTATTAAGTAGAATTAAAATTAATATTCCACCGAGACCTTCATGAAATTTAAAGCTCTAAAATATTAATTATTTTTGATTTAATGATGACCCATTTCGCCGGTTGTGTAAGAAATTTTATGCAATTTACCACAATATCGATTTCTCCGAAAATAAAGAATATTTGAGACGTAATTACATCGTCATTATTTTATTATTTATACTTATAATATTAATAGGCAACACGATTTCTTGTGACCGATGTAAGTTTCACAGTTTTACCCCGATTTTGACAAAAAATTTATCATTTGAAAGGTATTTCTTTTTAGATGTTACACAGATTTACAGATTTTTATCGTCTGGAATATTTTTTTGGAGTTATGATCGTTTAAAGTTGCTACTAACACATACATCAAATTATATAATGCTATGTGTGTGTTTATTAAATTTGTTAATGTGTTTGTGTTAATGTATTGAGTTTGTTTTCTTCATTTAAAATGAGTTGAAGCATACCTTTAGGGTCTTTATTAAATGAAAAAATAAAATTTCCTAGAATTTGCACTCGAATTTCGAGTGCTGGAATCTGCTAGTGAACACTTAATACACAAGCCTGTTAGGATAATTGTAATTCAATAAACTTTGAATAAATAAATAAATATATAAATGGCCAGAAAGACACAGGGACAATTATATCCCCACCACATATAGTTGTATCGGGTAGAAAATAGCGATAAAACTCCAGACACTGAGACCATGTTTTCTTAAAGGTCTTAGATGCGCTGAATCCTAATCTTACATCAGAAATAAAATTGTAAACCACACGTTTTATTTGTTGCAATTGTTTTTGAATAGAATTTATTTTTAAACTAATGCGATCAATCAATTCTGGCATCAGACTCACGTTCAAGGCTCCTGAAAAACTTAAACAAAGCGTATTTTCGTGGTGATAATTTTGTCTTTTTTTTTAAATATAACAAATCCTTACCCATATATGTAAATATAATAAAAATGACATGTTTGTTTGTTGGCTTGTTAACTTTTTCTGGAAGGAGCTATAGGCTTCACTAGATATTCATTGGATGCCATGCCCTCTTGTAAGCCCACTTTGTGTAACACTATAAAACCGATTTTTTACGCAATCACACTTAAACTATTGAACCGATTACCTGAAAATTTCGCACACAGGTGCTGCCTTTGAAAAGAATACTCTACCATACAAAGTTTTGATTGAATATCGCGTCCACTTAAAATCCATTTTATGAAATCGATTTTTTCGCAATGCTATTAATTTGCTATCACTACTATTGCTTGCACACTGGCATTTCACCATTTAGGTCTTTGACAACCCGAACTTATATGGTGTACATGATCTCAAGGCTTCCGTAAATGCACTCATTTTTTTTTTTTGCCATATCTACTTTTGTAAAAGCATTTATATTTGACTTTGTTTGCCATGTTCAAAATATTTTGTTAAATGATAATTTAAACTAGCACATTCCAGACCTCGGAATTCGAGCGCAAATTCTAGAAAATTTTATTTTTTCATTAAATAACGACCCTAAAGGTATGCTAACCAATTATAGCCAGTTCACAAATCAAAACATAAAAAACAAACTCATTTTTATTACAAACACATTAACAACTTTAATAAACACACACATAGCATTGTATAATTTTATGTATGTGTTAGTAGCAATTTTAAATGCAATTTACTCAAAATAAAGGAAAAAATTTTAAAATCTGTAAGTCTGCAAAACGACTAAAAAGAAATACCTCTCAAATAATATACGCCTGGTCAAAATCGTGATAAAACGGTAGAGCAAAACATCGGCCACAAGAAATCGCCAAGCCTAATAATATTATAGATACTAATAGAACTTACTACAACTCGAAACATCGTAAAAGGACCAACGTGTTTCATACATTTTAGAAAACCATTAATAGCCGGGAATGGAAAACACACACTGCGGCGTAGCCATAGAAGAGGCCGTGTTATGTTCTTCTCCAGGATTACAGGAAAGATTTGTCTGAAGACATTCTTCGTAGAAGACAAGTAATTAATTCTGATGCTAAATTTGACGATGACACCTACAAAGAGGTTCTATTTATTACAGAGGAAAAATTGATATCGATAGTAGAGAAAGAAATAGGCCAGTTTGCTATTCTGTAGTCAGTTAGATTACAAAATGTGACCGATGAGTTGTCAAGAGAATTAAACTACAGCTTCAATGCTATTAAGGCAGAAAGATTTTTGAAAAGGTAATAAACGCGAAAGCTTATATACAAAATTCATCAAAAATATTAATATCTCGGATGTGTAGTTTGATTAGACTGACAGACAGGCACACAGACGGACGGATGAACGGCTAAGGCTAAATCGCCTCAGTATAGAATTCTGAGTCGTTCGTATAATATGGTTATTACAAACATCAGCACAAACTCATTATACCCTAACCAGAAAGTGGTATAGGGTATAAAAATCAGTGAGGACCATTAATGGACACAGAAATAACCAACATCTAATTGCGATTCTCATGCAGTTGGTGCATAAAAATATATATAACTAATATCAGTTCCTTTAATTCTCGTTGATTTATAAAATAATTACAATATATTGACAATATTTGTGCATGAAAGTCAAACCAGACTGGAGTAACTAGGCTTCTCATAGTTCGATCCACTAACAATCATAACCCAAATCTATTTCGTAATAGGACAAATCCATAAAAAGGTCAACTTTGATGAAAAAAAATGTTTTTCATTTTAAATGAAGTAAGTTTCCAAATATATTAAAATATGTTCCAAGTTACATAATGTAATTCCTTACAAGTATTCTAGATAATATAATAATTAAAAAACTTATTTGTTTAGTCAATTCTCTTTTAATCTATATATTAAAAAAATTTATGAAATCTAAAGTCAGTCCGTCTGGCCGTTCTATCCGGCCGATTTCCTTCATTTTTTTTTTTTTAAATAAATAATTCAGACTCAGATATGTCTTCAATTATTGAAATTTACTCAACTCCCACCTTACTCAAGTTATACTCAAACGCAATTCTTCCCTGTACATTTCTTATGGGACACATTCACTCAAGCAATTCGAATTCTCATAGCTCCTCTTCTAATGAATGGATCTTGATCGTTTTACTCTCAGAACACTCAGTGAATGAAGCTCTTTCTTTTGAGCTATTATAAATTCGTTGAGTTTGAGGAAAGTTATGCGTGCTTAACCAACTTTACATTATGCAACACGAAAGTTAAAGTACAGATTTCATTACAATAATTGCATAACACATACCCTGTGTAGAATTGTGAATTGTCAAAAATTTGAACACATTTAGGTGGCATACAAGGTGGCATTTACTTCTGTGTTTTCAACAAATATTTATAATAAAACTTAATGAATTAAATAGATTAAAAACATTGAAAGAAATAAATTGAATGATAAAATAAAATTTGCACTCAAATTTCGAGGGCTGGGATGTGCTAGTACATGTTTATTCCGTCACAGTCATTCCGTCACGTCAAATGACAGTTAATAACTTCAACACAATTACAGGTAAGTTGCTCTAAATTATGATTTTATATTGCTTATATATCATATGTAAAATATGCATTAGTTTAAAAACTGATTAGCTTCTTAATTCACAGAAGTTCCCAGGTTTTAATACCAGGAGTCATGGTAGCAAAAATGTCATTCCGTCACACAATGAGAAATTACTCAAAAATAAAAGAATAAAATAGTGAAAAAAGTGTTTCTGCGTTTTTTTAAATCTCTTTATCATTAATAATCATTTTCAAACTGAGGAATGAGTTTTCAATTGAAAATAGCATTGTGGAATAGCCTCAATTCTACAACTCAAAATGTCATTCCGTCACATATGGAATTTCCAATAATCGTTTTTGACACATGCTTCAGTACATTATTGTAATAATTTGTAGACTTTGATTGAGAGAAACGTGATTTTTTCTCGTTGTAGTTAGTTAACTTATTCTCGTTTTAACTTAATAGCGTTACTTAAAGACATGAGCCATCGGTCTTTGGCCAAGACTACTTTGACTACTAGAACTAGGATATATATTTTCCGTTTTCATTTTTTGTTATTCTTTGCAAACCGTGATGAACCGTGGGTTATTCTCAATGTATTTAGTCTTATTCTCTTCAATTTTGCCAGTTAAGGGTTACTATCTCCAAATTGGGGATTTT
The DNA here is from genome assembly GCA_963682025.1 of Cordilura impudica. Lineage (NCBI taxonomy): Eukaryota > Metazoa > Arthropoda > Insecta > Diptera > Scathophagidae > Cordilura > Cordilura impudica. Next base: position 184,447,216 of record OY821521.1, read on the forward strand.
TTCTTTTTTTTTTTGAATGGGCATACAATTTCTATTTAGCTTTATGGGAGTTTTGAAAATTTTGTGTAGTACTACTAACCACATAGTACATATGGGACACACAAATTTTATAAAATAATTTTTTTTTTTTTTTGTAATTCATCTTTATTTATTGAGTCTTCACATAGGTTTGTGAACTAACAATAAGTTATTCAAAACTTAAAACTAAATGTTAGTTTTTATGTATTGTCGATCTTGTGTTGTAATAATAATTAGTTATTTATAGTTCGGTTCGAGATCATGTATACATTTTCTAATACTAGAAAAGATAATACTTTTATGCAATGTAAGAGAAATTTGGAAAAAATTTTGAAGACAGCGCTAGATGGAGTAGCTACTTTCGAACAAAGCGACTTGTTCATCTTCAGCATCCTTCTGCTTATTGCTTCAACTCATGCTTAATCAACTATTTAACTCAACATTAGAAAGAAAAGAACATGAGAAATGTTTTTTCTTTCTTTTCATACGAGAGTTAGAACGAACAAGCAGAGTTTTTTCCAATTTATAGCTTTCTCTACATTAACATCGCTTTGATCAATTACAAATCTCGTAATGTGAAAAAAGCTCTTTTTTGTTTTGCCAAACGTCCCATAGATGGGAACTGTAATGACATGTGAAATCTTAACAGATTTATCACAATTGCATTGGACCGTATGTTTTGTATGTTAGTTTTTATGTATTGTCGATCTTGTGTTGTAATAATAATTAGTTATTTATAGTTCGGTTCGAGATCATGTATACATTTTCTAATACTAGAAAAGATAATACTTTTATGCAATGTAAGAGAAATTTGGAAAAAATTTGAAGACAGCGCTAGATGGAGTAGCTACTTTCCAAATTTCTCTTACATTGCATAAAAGTATTATCTTTTCTAGTATTAGAAAATGTATACATGATCTCGAACTTAAAACTAAATTTTAAAAATTAAATCCAACCAGTGCCAGGCAAAATTTTATTTATTCTATATATATAATCTATTGAAAAAAAATTTTGTATCAATCCATTTTTCATCCAATGAGATCAGCAGTCTCCCTCCTTCTTAAGCGTTGGCGGATACGATTGTTGATTAAGTTACGTGCTAGAGGCTTCGGGTGAGACTCTAGCTTTTCCAAATAGTTTGCACTATATCTAGTGATTTCATACTTTACTAGAGAAACATTTAAATCTGTGTGCAAATGTGAGTTTCTTACGTACCATGGTGCGCCTGTAACCATTCTCAAAATCATGTTTTGGCATCTTTGTATTCTTTCTGTGTTTGAAGCTGAGGCTGCTCCCCATAACTGAATACCATAGCACCAATTGGGTTTGAAAATCGAGTTATAAATCAAGAGCCATGTGAATTGGACTAATTTCAATTTTATTTGCGTCAATTTAGCGTCTATATGACTTTTCCAGGTAAGTCGGCGATCAAGATGTAGTCCGAGATATTTAACAGAGGAATGTTGAGGTATAGACTGGTTCCTAATTCGAATTTGAGGGCAATTCTCCCTTCTTAGGGTAAAGGTACGTTGATACACTTTTGTTCATTTACTTTAATCTTCCACATATCTAGCCAATCTTCCAGCTGTTCAATATGGCTCTGTAAAAGAAGAGATGCTGTTGAGGGGTTCTCGTGTATGCTTAAAATTGCAGTATCATCCGCAAAAGTCGATGTAAATGTGTTTCCATTTGTTGGTATGTCTAATGTGTAAATGATGTACAGAAGCGGGTCCAAGATACTACCTTGTGGTACACCAGCATGAATTGTCTGTGGAGGGCTCACAAAGCTTTTTTCTCTTATAGAGAATTTTCTATTAATTATATAGCTCTCCATTAGCTTATGTGTGTTCGGGGGTTACAACTGTTTAACTTTATAGAGAAGTCCCTCGTGCCAAACGCGGTCGGAGGCTTGCGAGACGTCTAAAAAAAGTGCAGAGCAGTACTTTTTATCTTCAAAAGCTCTTCTTGTGGCACTTACAATTCTGTGAACTTGCTCAGTGGTGCTATGTTTTCGTCTGAAACCAAATTGATGTGCTGGAATGACATTATTTTGATCTACGGATATTGTAAGTTTTTTTACCAAAATTCTCTCGTGTGATCTTTACCTGGTTTTGGTATCATTGTAATGAGTGAATCTTTCCATTCTGGCGGGAAACGTTTAAGGCGTATTATAGCATTAAAAAGAAGCAGAATTATTCTTAATGCTATTCGGGGTAACTCCAAATGCATTTTGTTACTGATACCATCGATCCCCGATGCTTTTTTGGGGGTTTAAATCAACAATAACCTTTTCGACCTCTCGAATCTCAAAACGAAGGGACACTGCTCTATGCTGTGAAGTAACAGGCAGCAACTCATTAATAGAACTAGACGTTACATTTAAAGTAAAAACTTTTTTTAGATGTTCCACAAACAGATCTCCCTTCTCTTTGTCATTCCTAGCCCATCCTCCACTTTGCTTTCTTAGAGGAGGCTTACATACAAGGGGTCTTTTTAAGAGTTTTTGTAGCACGCCACAAAGAGTAACCAGTTTTTTCTGTTGGATCCAGTTTTTCAAGATAACTATTCAATTTGGCGTTTCTTTGTGTTTCAAGCAGTTTCCGTAAGTTTTTCATGCATTCTTTCAATTGTTGTTTAAGTTGAGGAGATGTGTGCAGTTGCCACTCTTCGAATTCTTCTTTTTTCACCTAATAGCCTTTCAACATCTACAGAAGTAGTTCTATATGGCCTGGTGTGACGAGGAGGTTAAGTAGCAAGTTGAGCAGCTAGTTTGAGATTTTGTTTGAAGTTAACAATCGAGAGGTCAATATCATATGGTGTTCTTAGCGGAAAGCTTTCTGTGCAATGAGTGCTAAGAAACTTTTTGTATTTTAGCCAATCAATATAACTTAAAAGCGTTAAATCACCAGATGGGGACACAATGTTTTGGGGGTTCGAAATAGTAACAATAACGGGTGTTTGGTCAGACGGGAGTTCCAATGAAGATTCTACATGCACAAGTTCTTTTGCGATGTTCTTCGTTAATCCGAAATCGATGAAATCGGGTATTTTTGGCCCATCTGTTGGCCAGTACGTTGGTTCTCCGCTTGAACAAAACACGACCCTTCGGGGAAATAAGCCGTGACCCCCAGATTGTATACTTGGTATTAAAACTGCCAAGTTATGAAATTCATCCTTAAATATGGAAATTCCCAAGATCAGTACAATAGACTGGTAAAAAGGTAAACATTTACGACAATTTTGATTATTGGAAATATATGTATATTAGATTTTGAATTTAATAGAAGCTAGCAGAGCCCAGCACTCGAAATTCGAGTGCAAATTCTAGGAAATTTTATTTTTTCATTAAATTTTTTTCTTTCAATGTTTTTTTAATCTTAAAATTCATTAAATTTCATTACAAATATTAGTTGAATGCACAGAAGATATATAAATGGGTTTGTTAATAAATAATTCTATAAGAGCCTAAAAGTATGCTGATCAATTTTATCCAATTCATAAACACACAGACAGCATTGCGTTGTTTTTATTTGAAACTTAAATATGTCTTTTATGTATGTATTAGTAGCAACTTAAAATGTACCAGACGGTGCATATCTGTAAAGATGGTGCACATCTGTAAAGAAATACTTTTCAAATGGTATATGTTTCTATCAAAATCGCTTGGTAACTGTGAGTTTAGGAGATATCAGAAGAACTCGCCTTGCCTATTATTATTAGAGTTAAACTGATTTAAAAAAAAATTATTTTCATTTGTCATATATTGGGTATACGACTCAAAAAAAAAAAAAAAATTGGCAACACTGTCTGTCGCTGCTTGTTAGTCGTATTCTTTTATCACGAGAACCGTGGTTTATTATAATTTTTTTGTCGTATTTTTGATCACGAGTACGTACCATCGTTTTTCAGATCTCGTTGAATATTTAATGTCGCCGATTCCCGCAAATACTATGCGAAGAGTCGTTGGTTGGTTAAGGCCTAGAAAGGAAGGTTGAACGAAGCAGTGTGAAAACTACAAATTGGCTTTTATTGTCAAGAAGTCGTATTTACTTTAACCTTTGAGCTGCTGCTAGGACACATATGTACCAACACCCCGTAATTAAATGTTTTTCGGAAACTTTTTAATAATAAATTGCAATTTAGAATAAACATAATCATTACGGTCGTCATATACGATTTTCGTCGTGTCGAAAATTAGACGTTGTCGAAAGCGATGAAACTCTGTTAATAAATCTATTACATTTATCGTACCACGAACGTCTTATTTTATTGTCAAATTGACCACGGTAGGTAGCTTTGAAAAACTTTCCAACATGATTGAAGATTTAGCATATATTAAGTCAATTCACAATCGATTTTTAATTAGGACTATATGCCAATATATTTTTAGATGAAAATTACTACCCCAAAACAGTTTAAGAAAAATCCATATTTGGGTTGAGCGTTACATAAAGGCTTCAAAAAAATTAATTACTGAAAAGATGTGCAACAATATTGGAGAGAATAATTATAATATAGGGCCTCCAGTTCGAAATTACAATCGTTGGATGAAAGTGTGGTGCAATTATAAATTAAAATTTAAAAAAAAATTGTTCACAATAAATCAGAATGTCGCTCTACCATAGGAAATTTTTTTTTTAAGACGTTTATTGTGACTCCAACTGAGGAAACTGCTTCAAACACATTACAGTTACCCTCAATAAAACTGTTCAACAGCATTTTGGGAACAGAATGGCGACCCTATAACTCTGAAAGTGCATATTGAGTAAATCATTTCTGTAGAATAAACTTATAGTCCAGCTGGTCTGAGTTTCTTTTTTTTTACAGTGGGTCAAAGTTTCCATTTTTGGTCGAAGGTAGCATTATACTAAATGAAAAAAATGTTGTAAGTTAATGTTTGAGAGAATTCTTATTATCAGAATTATATTGTCGAATTTATGAAGATTATTTTTGTGGAAGATCTTAACCCTCTAGGTCCCCTCTTTAAGGGTCAATTTGGCCCTTTTTTGAGAAAATCAAAAAAGTCCTTTTAAAAAGGATACTTACTGGCTAAAATATTCTACGAAAATTTTTGCCGGAAAATTTCAGTGGGGGTCACCAAAGACACCAAAGACAAGAAAGTTGTAAAAAAGCTCTTTACGCTTAATCAGCAGAATTACACGGGTAACTGGAAAATATTTGGAATTAATGATACTCAAATAACTTGCACACTGAGTTTTCGCGTCTTGTCACCTCTGACATACATATCGCCAATCTTTTGTAGCTCCTTTTCTCGAGTAACTTTAGTCTAGCTGAAATATGGCGATAGTTTTGTTTTAATTCAAAATCATTATGACAATTAAAATGTCGAAAAATCTATAGCCTTACAGCATCCATGATCAATTTAACTAATCCTAAATATTCACTTACTTCAATTTTATGCCGTTTTCTTTTCTGACAAAAAATGTCGCCCTTTTTTGCCCTTTTTTAGAAAAGTGTATTTTTTTTATATATTCTGAATTAAGAGTAACCTTATATTATATATCAATCGAAAGGTCTCAAAGTGCTGTGGTCATAAATTCAAAAAAAAAAAATGGATTATTATCCACTTGGAAGTCATAGGGTGAAAATATTCAAAAAAGGGGAACAATGGGGAAATATTCTCATACCATGACCTGAAAGAAGTCAATGGCTGGAATTTTTTCTGATTTACGAGGGCCCGACTTTGAGACCTTTCGATTGATGTATAAGATAAGTTTGCTTTTAATTCAGAATATATATATTTTTCGAAAATAGGGCAAAAAAGGGCGACATTTTTTGTCAGAAAAGAAAACGGCATTAGTTCTGCCACTATATTTAAACCACAGCCACAAAAATAAGTGCCACCCTAATATTTTTTCAATCTCTTTGGGATTTTTTACATATCATACAATCATACAAACACATGTGTCATGTTTGGTTAATCTTTACATGTTCTTTAAAATATTTCCTTTCATTTTGAAAAACAAAAAACTAAATCTGAAAAAAAAATATATCAAAGTGAAAGAAATGAGTTCTTTTTTTAAGTTATAAAAAAAATTGTCGCTTTGGAGTTGGTTTTCTGTTTTTTTTTTTTTTTTTTTTTTTTTTTGTAACGCCTTGTCGCCCCTTTTATTTTAAGGTGTTTATTGTTTATTTCCCTTTCAATTTGTGTAAGAGACTGCGCATAATCATGTTTTCTATGTATATTTTTTTTTGATAATTTGTAAAGGAAAAATTTTTTTTTAGATTCATAACGTATAATCCTGTACTTAAATCCAACAACAACAACAACAACAACAACAGCCCACTCTATATTTGTTTTTGTTTGAATAATAACTATAGAAAACTTTATTTGTTAAGTGTTTTTTTTTGTCATTTTCTTAATGTTCAAGTGACAGACATCCTGTCTGGAAAAACTCAATATTCCAACATGTCTTTTTTTTCATATCTATTTTTTTTTTTAGTTATAAAACTTTAAAAAGTTTTGTTTTAATGATAATTTCTATAAAATTTTTGACTGTTATTTTAAAATATTTAAAAATATTTATTTTTGAGTGAGTAGAGTTTGAAGTGCTGAACTCTAGTTTGAATGAATTCATTTAAAATTACACTCAGTGACTGAATTTCTAACAAATACATAAAATGATGAATTCTTTCAGTATAGAATTCAAAAAAGTAAGACTACACTTTACCTTAAGTCCCTAAGAACTTATCTTTCTGACTTAATACGACGTTATTTTCCACTTAACACTGAAAATTCGCTTGAGTTTGGAATGTATTACTTCAAACAAATGGGCAGGCAAAATAAATAAATATATAAATGGGCAGGGAAAATCAGGGAAGATTTTAAAGTGTAACAGTTGTTGAAATTCAACAACTTATTCAGACGAAAAAAAAAAATATTGCAAAAAAATGTTTTTTTTAAATGGTGCGTGGTAAAAAAGAAGAAAGCATATATTTCAAAAATTCATAACTGCACTGTATTCTTAATCGGACCGGTTTCTGGCATTTCAGCCTTCATCAGCGATTTATTGAACATTGTGATAATTGTTATGTTTTAATTGAATAGGTTGTTTCTATATGAAAATTTTTTCTACTTAGGGCGGCCGTGAGGTTTTGAACCGTGAACCTTCACATACACTCGTACTTGCACTTTTTGGTCAGCGCTTTAGCACACTCACCTAAAGTCAGGCCTACGAGCAGTGTGGTTAGTTTTCAGTTTTCGTACCATACAGCTTTACTTTGTATTAATTTCAGAAGATACAACTCTGTCCAAACAAACAATCGTTATTTTTGAATTTTTGAATATTTTTTGCATTTATACTTCTAATTTCCACTATTCTCAGTTTTCGTAAGAGTTTTTCCATAATGAAAAACTTTTTACCCGAAAACCTCCACATGGATACAGAAAATAAGTGTTACTAAAATTTTTTAGTATTGTTATTAATTTGTTATTAATTTCGTTGGTCACAACAAGTCTATCGACCAAGTTTCAGATTGATTGGCTGAGGGGAAATGGGTATTAAATCACTCCGTGACTGTGCGTGACTATGCGTAACTGTGTCTGACTATTTTAAAATTAATATTTGGCCACAACAAATAAATGGACAAAGTTTTAGATCGATCGGATAAGGGGAAATGGGTTTTAAATCACTCCGTGACTGTGCCTGACATGCGTGACATGCGCGACTACCCTAAACTTAATCTATAGTCACAACAAGACTACGGGTCAAGTTCAGATCAATTGGATGAGGGGGAATGAGGTTGCCCCATGGCAGACAGACAGAGAGTTGGTAGCGAAGCACACCGGTTACATCTAGTTATTTATAAAACTTAAATATTAAATCGAATGCAAACGACCACATAAATTTAAGTAACAATTGTTAGAATATAAATCGTAATAAATCTTGATGATCACTAATGTCTTTATTATAAAAAAAAATATTAGAAAGTTTTTCTTTCGTTTTTAAGTGCTTTCAAATTACTCAAAAAATTTAAAGGAAAGTGATATGATGTGAAAGTGTATATAAAACTAGAAATTGTCAAATGATTTCGGGGCGTGTAGATGTGTAAAAGTTATTATCTGATGTTATTTTTATATGGGAACCAGGTCAAAAAACTTACTGATCATGACCAGATTTCTCAAAAACATCAATATTTTTGTTTTGTTTTTTTTAGATTTAAGTGAAGATCCGGATTAATCTTTATATGGGGACTATGACAAAAAAAAAATGGTCCTATACCGTTTATTTTTGGACTACTGATTAGTGGGTATAATACATACATATACACTAAATGTTATCGATATATATACTTATATGGGAATCTGCAGAAGTTTAAATGCAACAAAAATAATTCAGAATTTTGTTTTGACTCGTCCCGTTTGATACGTGAAGTCTTTAGTTTACTTTTATCTTCCACATTTCGCTCATTTGCAAAAATATGGGTCACACCGTAATCTAAAACATATAAAAAAATAGTATTGATATCTCTTTCTTACACAGGGTGGCGATCAAAAGCGTTTATACTTTACTCAGTTAGAGCCAATTGAAAATTTTAATGCATTTATCTCGATATCGCTTTTTTTAGTTATGCCGGTCTTCTCACAAATGAGCGATTTCATGAACTAGCATTCAAATGTAGAACCAAAGAATAGTGTGTAATCTATTATACAGAAGATAGAAGGAATTAATTTAAAACATAAAAATAGTTTAATTCTTCCATACGTGGCATTGTCAGGCTTCAAATATAAGTATGGTTTTCATCAGACCATTTTCTGGACATATCGCACCTGTACCTCTAAAGTGTGTCAACTCAAAATTTTTAAATTTTTCACCTTTTGCAAGAAAAGGATACACAGTAGTCATATCTATCCACTGAAAAAATCTTACATCGTTTTTTCTAGACTTTCGCAAAAAAATACAGTTGTAACCCTCTTTGTGTTATAAGAGTAGCTTCTTCAGAATCCACTAAAAAGACGTATTTTGAGTTCCACCCAAAAAACTTGTTATTTTTGATGATCTCTGAAAAAATCGCAAAAACAACTACTGTTGTATACTTACTATTCGCAATTCTCAAAAGTGAATGGCGTTATTTGAACGTCGTTTGTATTTTGTTGGTTCGATTTCACGTATTAAAGTCCAGCAATAGTCTCCCAGCATGCTTTTGTCCCAAAATCCTTGATAATTTCTTTAAATTTTCATTAAATTTTGGTGAGCACGCTCCCCTTGTTCGTCGCTCACCGCACCAAGGTTTTGTGGGAAAAAAATCTAAATGCGAATGAAGAAAATGCATTTTGAGTGACATTCGTGCATCTTATTCGTGATAATTTTTCAATAATTCAGCAAAAATTTTTCTGTAGATTTCATTCGTATTGTTTCCAAGAAAACTGTCCACGATGCTCTTGAAGGCTTTCCAGGCTGCATATTCTTTCTCCAATAATCATTGTGAAAAACTGTCATCGTACAATAACTTCCTGATCTGAGGGCCAATAAATATGCCTTCTTTGATTGTAGCATATGAAATTTTAAGAAAAACCGCTAACAAATATTTAAATGCTGCACCATCTTTGTCCAGAGCCTTGACAATGTCCTTAAATACGGCCAATTTTATGTGCAGCGGCAGAAGAATAACGTCATTTGGATCAATTAATGGTTTATTTGAAATGTTTTGTTTTCCAGGTGAATACTCAGTTCTTTTTGGCCACTCTGCTCTGACGTAATGATGACATGTTGCGCGACTATCCCATAGACAAAGGAAACAACAATATTTTGTGAAATCTCCTTGCATACCAGTCAACGAACCAATGACCTGAAACAGATTAATTTACAGTTATTTTCGATGTTCTATCCTATATATACAAAGAAATTTAAATCACACACCTTAAGGTCACCACACATCTTCCATTTATGATCTTTATATTTGAGTAATGTCAAAATTTCAGTCATTGATTCGTAATTTTCCTTTGTATTAATGGTATGAGCAATTGGTATGGATAGTGTTTCATACCCATTATGCAAAAGAAGAGCCTTTAAACAGTACTTAGAGCCATCAATAAATAATCTCCATTCAGTTTTGTCATATGGCTGGTTCATTTTTGAAATAAACCATCAACATCAGTACAGTATAGAATAGAGTGTTTCTTTTCAAAATAAGCAGCCAATTCGAAGCTTCTATCTCTATAGATTGTTACTTTTGTCCCAACTGCAAGATGTTTCCACTTCTGCATGCGTGAAGCTAGTAATTCTGCGTCTTGCTTCGTTAAATATAAATCCCGAATTAGATCATTCTGCTCAGGTTGAGTCTCTAAATGGCGTTCATCATCAGCCTCTTACAAACTACCACTGCTGGTGAAAGATATTTCGGATTCACTGCTCGTAGCTGTGGGAATGACTGGTAATGGATCATTTGGTGGACGTTGAACTGGTTTAGAAACCGATGGGACATTCGCGTAAGTAATATTTTTTCGATTTTTTATATTGAATCCAGCAACTTTTGTTAAACAGAAATAACAATCGGTTTGGTGGTTACTTGTTTCTCTCAAAAGTACTGGAATTGAAAAATCGAAATAGATCTTCTTGTATTTGACCACTTGTATAAAACAGTTCTGCAACTATTGCAAAATATTGTCGGTGTCGCTGGTTTGTCCAAGTTTCTGACAGCAAAACCAAAATAATGTAAACATGCATATTTTAATGATTCTGATGTTGCAAATCCTTTTTTTCTCAACCAAATATTATCCACACATAAAGCAAAAATAGCTTGAATCAGTAACGCACGATCTCCCTGACATGCTTAAACGCTACTATTATGAAGATTTAGAATGAATGTGGGCTTCTGTCAAATTAATAATTGTGAAATTGTTCTGTCAGTGTTGACTGTTTTACAGTATTGCCAGCATGCGATAAAAATGAACAAGGCGTTATAGCCCAATTTTTATGCCAGATTCGAATTCAGCGCACCCAGATTAATAAAAAACATGTTTCGTTTCTGCAGTCAATTTCTTTTTTATATTTGTAGACCAGTGTAATTATATTTATAAACATTGTATATAGAAAATTTATTTTTTTTTATCAGGGTCAGGGTATAATGACTGTGCTATTTTTTTTTTTTAAGCCTAGTTCCGCGAAGGCGAGTGGCTTGTCTGTCAAATTTTTTGGGTCCAATGATCAGCCGGATTTGGCTAATTTTTGCAGCGACAGACCAAAACTTCTGGTGGGAATCGAACCCACGACCCCCGCATGATTGGCGAGCACGCTACCTACTCACCTACCGGGGCGCTTGTTTGTAACTACCAAAAACATTTTTCCTAGACCCAAATTAAGTTGATCTCATAGGGGTAAGTTGTATGGGGACTAGGTCTGAATATGAACCGATTTCCTCAAATTTTAATAGTGTTCTTCCTATGGCTGATAGAAGCTTACACACTAAGTTTCATCAAAATATATTCATATTTGCGACGTGCAGTTTGACTACAGTGTTTACATGGACACACAGACGTACTGGCAGACGGTGGACGGACATCGCTAAACCAATTCAGAAAAAGATACTGGGTCGATCGGTATAATCAAAGATGGTTCCAGGTCAAATAATTTTGGTAGTTACAAACATCAGGATTATACCATAGAGTAAAAGAGCAAGTGGGCTTATAATTAAAGGAAATACTATATGACAAGAGTCGGATTTCGCGTCTAATTATTACCTATTTCTCTAATTATTAGATAATAATTTTTACCGGGAATAATTGTTTTTAGTAGGCTGATACTATTTAGAAATAATTTAACCTATTTTCAGAAAATTAATCATAAGTGAGAAAGAAACATGTTTCATAACTTAAATTTTTTTAATAAAATTGATTTCCGTAACCCTGTAATACATAATTCACTCTTGGGCCCAATTTAAGAGTTGCAAACATCAGAATAAAAGGTTTTTTAAGAAATTACTTACTGAATATCTGTTGTTGTTATAAATTCTTGAACACATAGTGATGCAGAAAAAACAATGTTGTCTGCACTATTTGGGTTAAATATACTTATTTCAAAATTCATGAAAGAAATTATTTTTAGCTTGAAAATTGTTAAATAAAAACATTTTTTTTAAATTACATTTAGACTACTAACAAATATGAAGAAAGTTATTGATGAAAAACTGAAACATATAAATTAAAAACAGCATGTTTTAATGCAGTTTTGAAACCGTTTACATCTAGATAACAATGACACCGAAACCATGAACATCAGTCACTACATTTTTCGGTTGAGTTTTCAAAAATTACCAATCATTGTGATTGAGTTCGGTGTAACTAACACTGACAAAAATTTTCTCGCAAATTAAATAAAAAAAACAAGAAAAATATTATTTAAAAAAAAATTATATCATTCAGTCTTAAGAATCGATAGATGGGCGACATTTTTAATTTAAATTTTAATTTTTGATGGAATTCTATAGAGAAAAGCATAGCTGACTGAGTAAACTTGATTTGTGTTAAGTACAATTTATTAAGGCGATAAGTTTGATTAAACTAAAGTTTATAATAATTTAGTCAAATAGTTTAAGTCAATAACACTGAGTTGTTGGAACGTCAACTAAAATTTGTTTACTATATTCTATTATTTGTGATGATTTTGTTAAGTACTTTGAAAGTTATTAGTGTTTTAAAATGGTAGCTGAGCTAAACTAAGTGTGAGTGTCATCACAAAAGGTCGGCCCCAATTTGTTTGAGTTCTTTTTTTTTTGCAGTGTATGATGGCTTATTTTCTTTGTATAAAAATTCCAAATTTTTTAACATACGCTTGTCAGATTTTATATCATAACAGCAGACAGACGAATATACTGAAATTTCTTCATAAATTTCAGATCATTTTTACAATGTGGCATTACCGTAATACTACGATTTCGTTAACTCTGTTGTCTGCCTCTTAATGAAAATTAAAAACCCTTTTTATTCAAATAAAGTTTTATGATATAAAACTTGAAATAATTTACGACACACACAGTTTTACCTACAAACAACCCACTGCTGTTTTTGCTTTTGAAGTTTTTGCTGTTATCGTCGCAGAGGTGTTGACGTTGAAGTTTTCAAAAGAAACCTACACACAATAAAATATAAACTTTGTCTTAAACAATGTTGCAAACTAAATCAATAAACAAGTTTCCTTTCGTAATATTAATTAACAATCAAAATTTAACAAATTAAGAAACAAAAAATAAATCAATGGGTAATATTTAGCATGTGAAAAAATTTGGCTATTATATGAAATATAATCGGCACAATATATTAAGAAGGGGTGTCATAAGTTTTATTCCATATACCCCTCTGCAGTCTGGGAGTAATGAGTTTGTGCTGTTTTTTTTAACTACCAAATATAATTGACCTAAATCCACCTTTTATTAGACCGATCGTCTTAGAATCACTTTCTGTGTCGATTTAGCGATGTCCGTCCGTCCGTCCGTCTATGTGTCTGTCTGTCTGTGTGTCCATGTAATTCTTGTAATCAAACTATAGGTCCCAAATATATTTTGAAAACATTATTTGGTATATAAGTTTTTGTCGGCCATTTGAATTAGTGACAATCGGGGCATGAGATACACTAGAGTTTACGTATGATCCATATTTCGGTCAAATTTGAGCCAACCTGACGTATAGATGGCGCAATTAGTCTTATAAAACATATGTTTTAAGTTTCAAGGTGCCAGTATTTTTTTGGGGCCACCAGTGAATTTTTAAACATGGAAAAAATTGGTCACCGTTATTTAATTTAATACTTTCATTTTAAAGGTTGCAGTTCAACTAATATTAAAGCCCAGCTAGAGTTTACTCTGGAGGAGTCTGGTCCTTCGTTTATGACTATCATGTATTGGGTGGCAGAATGTAAAAGAGGACGTACGAACACCCAAGAACGCCGTAGAAACGGTTAAGGAAATCTTCAAAATGGTATTAGATGATCGTTGGCTAAAGGCTCAAATGAAGGGCTTTTCAAAAAGTGCTTGATCGACAAATTTGGAAATGAGAAACCTGTCCGGAAGATGGATGCCGCTCTTGTTCAGAATAAAACAAAAACAGATTCGTGTAGATGTGTTTGGCAATGTTTTACCGCAATAAAGCCGAGTTTTACATCGGTTCGTAAGCATAGACACAGGAACAGTCAAAACATTAGAACAGCCGTATCCAAAGAAGGCTAAGACAGTGTGTTTAGCATTTAGCCATCCCCCTGTTTTTTCAAAGTGTATAATTATGAGAAACAATACGATCCCATACAACACTGCTTAATAGTTTTTTTATTTTTATACCGTATATCACTATATGGTTTGGGTATAATGACTTTGTGCTGCTGTTTGTAACAACCAAAAATATTTGACCTAGACCCATCTTTAATTATTCCGATCGAATCAGAATCACTTTTTGAGTTGATTTAACAATGTCCGTCCATCCGTCCGTCCGTCTGTGTGTCCATGTAAACCTTGTAATCAAACTGCAGGTCGCAAATATAAATATATATCTTGATAAGCTTTCATCGGCCATGGGATGAACGCTATTGAAATTGGTGAGAATCGGTCCATGTTCAGACCTAGCCCCCATACAAATGACCCCTATAAAATCGACATAAATTGACATAAGATCCAAATTGTCGTATAGATCTTAGTCAAATTGGGTTTGTATGTCTTTATTACATCCATTAATGAATAATCCAAAAACGATCCCTATGCGACAACTCTTAGTCATAGGCCCCATATAGAGGTGCTTCCCGAACTTCACTTAAATCTATCAAAAAACAAGATATATTCATCTCAAATTTTGTTTGTATATATTTTCGCAAAATACAAGAGACTTTGCCAACCATGGTCAAGATCGGTCCATTTTTGGGAGAAGTCCCCATATAGACATAGCATCCGATATGAACTTTTTCATATCTACAGCCAAAAAAATTAATAAAAATGCCACTCAAAATTGGTCTATGCTTAGTTTCTATAACCAATTAGTTGAGCCTAAGAAATAGGGTCTCTAAACGCATGGTATAGGGTATCGTATAGTCGGTCTGGACCGACTATAATTTTCTCACTTGTTGTTTTTTCCCTAGTTTTTCTCTTAACGAAGTATCCGCGCGATGCGGGATTGAACTTCCTTTTACACTCTCTTGCTGTTCCTTCAATCTAATGCGGTATGCCATCGGCGATACAACTTAATACCATCCAATCAACATCCAATTAAAATCTCATCATTCTTTTCCCCATTCTCACATGATTAGCTCCCGATTATCATCAAATCATCTTCAATTAGACTACCGTGAATCATCCAATTGAATCATCCGATTATCACCAAATCATCTTCAATTGAATCATCCGTGAATCATCCGATTATCTTCCAATCATCTTCAACAGAAATCATCCGTAAATCATCCAATTGAATCATCCAATCATCATTCAATTGAATCATCCAACAACCGACATCCATCTGTTTTCCAACATTCACATCCCGTGAGTCGACACGAGTGGATAGAATTGTTAATATAAGAATATATTTGGTAAATAAAATTATACCTGGAATTTGAAACCACATACCCCTCTTTCTTCAATTTTATATTTGGCTCACATGTAAGTTATTATCATTACAATTCTCATACATCCCCCATATATCCCCATCTATCTCCCTTTATAAAATTAACAACCCCAATAACCTCTTTATATATATATATATATCTTTGTGGAAAAAAGGATAAGGTTGTTATTCCCTAAAAAATATTATTCACAGTGTCTTCTGCAGTCAAGGAGTTATGGGTCTTTTTTGGGATGAACATGGGACAACTTTTCTTGATTATCTTCAAAAGGGAAACATAATTAACGGCGAGTATAAAGCCAATTTATTGCAGCATTCAAGTGATAAAATTATGGAAAAAAAGGCCGCATTTAATGAAAAAGAAAGTGTTGTTTCAGGAAAACAATACACCAGTTTACATATCCGCTATTTAAATGGCCAAAATCCATAAATTAAAGTTCGAATAGCTTCATCACGCGCCCTATTCACCGGATTTAGCTCAGTCGGATTATTTTCTATTTCCAAACTTGAAAAAATGGCTCGATGGTAAAAGAATAGTCCATAATGAAGAGGTGAAGTTTGCGATTTATGGCTAGTTTAAGGAGCTAGATAGTTCCTACTAGATACAGGGTGCGGCTAAAGTTACTATATGATGTAAAACAATTGTAACTTCTTTGCTTGCGAGTATTTAACTTTTTCTTTTTTCCTATTTCAGAAATTAAACTTGGGAGAATATTTAAAAATGGAACGCTATACAATTGCGCAAAGAACTAAGATTGTTTTTCTATTCATTGAAAATCATCGTTCGATAATTAATACCCAACGTGCATACAGAAGATTTTATGGTGTAAGAACTGCTCCAACGGGTCCAACCATTCGTTCGTTGGTGAATAATTTTGCTGAATATGGGACTGTCGGAGATTCAAGACGTACGGGCAGACCTCGAACTGGCAGATCGGCCGAAAATATTGATGCTGTGCGACAGAGCGTCGAAGAAAATCCGCAGACATCAACGAGAAGACGATCTTCCCAGTTGCAGCTTTCTGACCGCACTCTTCGGCGAATTTTAAAACACGATTTGCACCTCTTCCCTTACAAAATCCAAGTAGTCCAAAAACTAAATCCTGAGGACTTCGTATGGCGATTGGAATATGCTAGAGCAGTTTTAAATCTCGTTGATCAAAATGAAAATTTTTTGTCAAATGACCGATGAAGCGCATTTTCACTTGAACGGTTTCGTAAATAAACAAAACAACAGATTTTGGGGATCCCAAATTCCCAAAAATCTTCATCAGAAATCTTGCAGCAACTAAAGGACAACATTCAAGAAGAAATTGATCGTATACTACAAGAAACACTCAACAAAGTTATGGAAAATGCCATAAAAAGAGCACATTTTTGCGTTAGAGAAAACGGTTCTCATTTAACTGATATTATTTTTCATAATTAATGTAAAAAAATAACATAAAATAAACTTTCTTTTTATCATAAATTTTTTTGTTTTTTCCATTCCATTCAATAGTTATTTAAAAAACAAATCATATAGTTATTTTAGCCGCACCCTGTATAAATAATGTAGTGAAGCTTTTTGAATATCGCTGGGAAAAGTGTATCAAACTAAGTGCCAACTATGTTGAGAAATAAAGAAAATTGTTCCCAAATATGTTGTGATTTCTTTGTCAGGTCGAATTATATTTCTTACACTAGTAGTCTAAAAATAAACCTTATAGAACCATCTTCAGTCATAGTCCCCATATAAAGTCCGGATAGCGGCTTCTCTTTATTTAAATCTATCAAAAAACAAAGCCTTTGCATATAGTTTTCTCGAAATTGATTTATCGTATATCAGGTGTACAAATAACTTTCTGCCATGTGGCAAAAGATCGCACCACCAGTAAATTTTGGTAGAATTTTCGGATGTACAACATCGTTTTGTCAGATTGAACATCTGTCAACCACATAACATTTAAGGAATATTTTATTAAAACCATATATTCTGTTTTTTATTTGTGGGAACTTTTGATTTAATTCTTAAATTTGAAGAAGTCTTCAGCTGAGCAGTGTGGTGAGGCTGCCTTAAGTGAGCTAAGTTTTCGTGGTAAATTTGACATCAAAGACAAAGAACGTATCGAAAGTCCGAAAGTGTACAAAGACGCGGAATTGGAAGCATTGCTGTATCACGATTCTTGTGAATGTAAGAAGAACTTGCTCTTGTATTAGAAGTGACTCAACAAGAAATTCTACATCGTTTAATTGGGAATGATGCAACAATAAGAAAAGAAGAAGTAAACGGCGATTTTCCTCACGTGAAATGATGATTGCCAGGAATAAACGAGAGGGTTTTCTGCACCTCAAAAACTCTTGCTTCAATCTCCACAGCTAAGCCAAATATTAACGGAATACAAGTAAAAATATTATGGGCGGTCTATAACGACTATACGATACCGTCTGCACGCATTTAGAGACGTTTTTTCATAGGTCCAACTAATTAGATATAGAAATTGAGTATAAACCAAATTTGAGTGGCATTGTTATTAATCTTTTTGCCCTCGGAAACCAAATATACATATCGAATGCTACATTTATATTGGGACTAGGTCGAAAAATGAACCAATCCTGACTATATTTAATAAGGTCACTGATTTTTTGCAAAAACATGTACAAACCAAATTTGTGTAATATTTTTGTTTTTTTGATAGATTTAGGTGAAGATCGGGAAGCAGCTTTATATGGGGGCTATGACTAAAAGTTGTACTGCAAGGCATATTCTCTGACTATTGATTAATGGATGTAACAAGCATATATATATACCAAGTTTGGCAGTTTAAGTCGATCTCATTGGGGTATTTGTAAGGGGGCTAGTTCTGAACATGCACCGATTTTCACCAATTTTAATATCGTTCGTATGCTTGATAAAAGGTTAGATGCAAAATTTCATCAAACTATATTCACAATGGCGACCTGTAATTTGATTAAAAAGTTTACATGGACACACAGACGGACGGATGGCGGAAAAGGATTCTGAGTCGATCGATATAATAACAGATGGATCTATGTTAAATATTTTTGATACCTACAAACATCAGCACAAACTCATTATACCCTGACCACATAGTGGCATATGTTATAAAATCTCTTGTTGTGTATTTGGTGGAATCAGATGGAAGTCGTGTATTATGAGTTGATCAAACCCAACGAAACCATTACTGCGACTATTTACCAAACACAATTGATAAGATTGAAAAAAGTGTCCTACTCCAGCTACTACAAAGGTTTTTTTTCTTGGATGATAATACTCATACACATGTTGTGGCACTGGTCAAAAACTATATGGCAAAGCTCAAAAAAAATTTCACCCTACCCGCTGTGTTCACCAGACATGACACATAGCCTGTTTGAGCAGCATCTCACAACATTTGAAGATACCTAAAATTTGGCCGATTTGTGGATAGCTCCAAAACATAAAGAACTATTACGCAGCGATATCCGCTTGCTACCACAAAGATGGGCGGAAAGTAGAGTAAAACGATGGAAAATACTTCGAATGAAACATAAAGTTTCATTGTTTCATAAAAATCCCAAGATTTGATTCAAATAATCTAACCCATAAAAACAAAGTTTTTATTAAACCTCTTTCTTTCCTTATGCATATGAGTTTTGAATCTCTCCGTGACTGTGCGTGACTTTGCTTGACTATTTTAAAATTAATCTCTGACTGTGTGACTGTGTGTGACCATCTTAAGATTAATCTTTGGCCACAACAAGTCTATGGACAAAATTTCAGATCGATCAGATGAGGGGAAATGGGGTTTAAATCACTCCGTGACTATGCGTGATTATGCGCGACTATGTCGAAGTAAATCTTTTTTCACGGCAAGTCTATCGACCAAGTTTTAGATTGATCGGATAAGGAGAAATGGGTTTTAAAGCACTCCGTGAGTGTGCGTGACTATGCCTGACTGTGCGCGACTATGTCGAAGTTATTCTTTCTTTACAGCAAGTATAACGACCAAGTTGCAGATTGATTGGATGAGAGGAAATCCGTTTTAAATCTCTCCATGACTTTGCGTGACCAAGAGGGACTAAGTCAAAGTTAATCTATTTTTCACAGCAAATGTATGGACCAAGGTTCAGAAAATACACACATGAAACACACAATGTTCCGTTCTAAAGCAGCCAAAACATATTTTTATTTTCATATCAATTATGTGTGTTTCTAAATTTTGTACGGTGCCGAACACATCATGACTGTGTTTCGTTTTAATATTTCGTTATCTACACGAACATTTTTCTATCACGTATTTTTGGTTTCGAACACACATAAACCACACAGATTCGAGTGTAGCTTTATTTTAAGTTCGTGTTCTGGTACATGTACTGCGAAAAAACAGAACATGAACAATAAACAGGTACGAGTTCAGTTATATTTTAAGTTCGTGTTCTAGCTCGTGTACTGGGAAAAAAACAGAACATGAACAATAAACAGGTTCGAGTTTAGTTATATTTTAAGTTCGTGTCTGTGCATTGACACTAATTGGTTCGCAAAATAAGGTGGGTGATTGTGTTAATGGATGCAAAACATCCTGACAACCGGCACAATTGTGTTTATGTTTAAAGTTATTTGTTACAAAAAAAAATGTTTGCGAAGATCCTAACAACTAACAAGTGTCTTTTATGCCGAAAAATTGGGTTTTTCGTCTACGAAATGAAGTGAAAATTACGAGAAAAAGCAATTGTAAACAATTGCAACGAAAACCATAAAAAATTATCAATGAAATTTGGAAAAAAAAACCCACGAAGCCTTAACTTATAAAAAGGATTGTAAATATTATTTCAATTGACACTCATTGTTTGGCAAAATAACAGAGGGGGATTTGTGCTAATGTATGCAAAACATGGCAAGAAACCGAAACAATAAAAACAGTATGTAATTTTAGAAAAGGATTTTAAATTCTTTTGTAATAGGCTTCATAAAATTCTTTTCTGAAAGTTACACAAGTGTAATTTTTATGATGCTAATTTGTGTTTTTGTTTTAATGACTAACAGGAAAAAAAACATTTGTTTAATACATCATAAAAAATGGTCAATATAATTTCACATTAATTCTATTGACACTAATTAGATGCGAAAAAAGGGTTGTGGGTAATGTAAAAAAAACTAACAACCAACAAGTGTAACTTTTATGATGCTAAATAGTGTTTGTGTGTTAAGTCTTTATTACCATATTTTATTAAAATGAAAACTAGTCAATAAAAACAATTGTAAACAATTTCAACGTAAGTCATAAAAACGGGTCCATAAAATTTGAATAAATTTGGTTGAAAAAATTGTCGTCGTTTTTATCGGGGTGTATCAGATCGCGAATTGATGTTCTGTTTTTTCGCAGTACACGTACCAGAACACGAACTTAAAATAAAGCTACACTCGAATCTGTGTGATTTATGTGTGTTCGAAACAAAAAATCAGAGTTCAGAAAAAAACACACACTGAATAAAAAACTCGTACATATATGTAAACAAACATAACTTAGACCAACACACACATATTTTTATTTTCATACCAATTATGTTTGTTTTTAAATTTTCTTCGGTGCCCAACACAACCACGACTGTGTTCGTTTTAATATTTCGTTATTTACACGAACATTTTTGTATCACATACTTTTTGTTTCAATCACACATAAAGCACACATTTTTGAGTGTTGCTTTATTTGAAGTTCATGTTCTGGTACGTGTAGTGAAAAAAAACACAGAACATGTACAATAAACAGGTTCGAGTTCAGTTATATGTTAAGTCGTGTTGCGGCTCGTGTAGTAAGAAAAAACACAACATGTACAATAAACAGGTTCGAGTTCAGTTATATTTTAAACACGACTTAAACACGACTTAAAATATAACTGAACTCGAACCTGTTTATTGTACATGTTCTATTTTTTCTTACTACACGAGCCACAACACGACTTAAAATATAACTGAACTCGAACCTGTTTATTTTACATGTTCTGTGTTTTTTTTCACTACACGTACCAGAACATGAACTTCAAATAAAGCAACACTCAAAAATGTGTGCTTTATGTGTGATTGAAACAAAAAGTATGTGATACAAAAATGTTCGTGTAAATAACGAAATATTAAAACGAACACAGTCATGGTTGTGTTGGGCACCGTAGAAAATTTAGAAACGCACATAATTGATATGAAAATAAAGATATGTGTTGGCTGCTTTTGAACAGAACATTGTGTGTTTCATGTGTGTATTTTCTGAACCTTGCAAAAAATACGTGATAGAAACATGTTCGTGTTCATAACGAAATATTAAAACGAAACACAGTCATGATGTGTTCGGCCCCATACAAAATTTAAAAACACACATAATTGATATCAAAATAAAAATATGTGTTTCTTGGTCTGAGCTATGGTTGTTTACATATATGTACGTGTTTTTTATGTTTTTATGTTTTTGTATGTTCGTTTACATGTATGTACGAGTTTTTTATTCAGTGTGCGTTTTTTTTCTGAACTCTGGTATGGACAAGTTTCCGATCGATCGGATGAGGGTAAATGACATTTATATCACTTCGAGACTGTACGTGACTACCCCAAAATTAATATGTAGCCACAGCAAGACTATGGGCCAAGTTTCAGATCAATTGGATAAGGGGTAATGGGGTTGCCCCACGACAGACAGACAGACAGACAGAGAAGGTCAGTTAGAAGAAAAAGTTTAAAAAGGTGGGAACTTATTTGTACACCTGAAATTTTTTATAGAAAAATAAGTTACTTTACTAAATTTGATCATGGTCGGTCCATTTTCTACCTACTTCCCATACAAAAATAACATCACATATAAAATTTTTCATGCTTATTGTCTGTATCCACTTATTATCTCAGCAGGTTTGGATCTAAGACCCATTCTCTAGACTCGTGGCATAGGGTATCGTATAGTCGACATACACCGACTATATTTTTCGTAATAGTTTTATTTGTTTACTACTTTTTATACCCTCCACACCACTGTGCAGTGGGTATATATCAGTTTGTCATTCCATTCGTAACAATAGTAATATAAATTTGCGACACCATAGAGTCGGTATAACGATGTCTGCCTTTCTATCTGCCTGTTAAAATCATGCGAAATACATTACTAACCTTGATAGAATTTGGACCATGGGTTTTGCCATTATTTCGGGCAGGTTGGTTTAGAAAATGGAGTAAATCGGGCATTAAAGTGCCAAGATATGACGTAAAATATGGAATCACCTCTAATAAATACTATAGAAATTCATATAAAAAAACTAAAAACAAAAAAAAAAAAATTATACGTAACAAAACATGCATATATTTATGTATAGTATATATATATAGTATATATATATATATATGTATCAGCGATGTATATACACACTTTTTTGTTTGCTTGCTGTTTTTGTTTTGTTTTTTGTTTTGTACATATGAACTAATGTTTACTCTTCTTAAAGAAACAAAAATTTTACTGAATGTATTTACGTTTATGCTGATTGGTCAATTAAATAAAGCACGAGAATATATAAAAATTTTTTAATTATCTTTTTAACTTTAAACATCGTTGTCAGAAATCTAACCATTTAATGTGAAATCTAGCCTTTTGTTTGACTCTTACTGTTGACAACCTTGATGGGAACACGTTTGGGGGAAATCACAGATTCAGCACAGCTGAATTTAATACTCTTTCTTGTTTTGAATTGTTTAGTAATTTCTTTAATTTTTATTTTTTTTTTTTTTTTTTTTTTTGTATTTTTCGTTTTCATTTCACATAAGATGATAATTAATTAAAGTGTTAAGATTTAAATAAGTCAAAATTTAATAACCAATTATTCAGCCTAAATGCGTTATAACTTTTTAATTTCCGATAAACATTTCAAAATAGGCATTTATTTAGTTACGCTTTAAACATAACTTCCATTATTTATATACTTAATAACTTTATTTCACTCCACCTTCTCTTCAAAAATCATTATCTTAAATCAACTCAAAACCAATAATATACTATAAATAATGTTGAATAAAGCTGTAGTTGAAGAGAGTTCAATGGCCATTAAAAACCTCAAATGTTTCTGGTAAATCGTAATTTCGTTTCAGACAAAAACAGAGAAAGAATTATTTATACATAAACAAAAAATTACCGGTACAACAAATTAACACCATGATTTCTATTTGAAGGTTAAAACCTGTTCGTAAAAGATTTCAAAACAAAATACAAAAATTTAATTTTTCGTTTTGGATGCTGTAACAAAACTTAAAAATACTCCGGGTCAATAGAAAAAAAAATCGAAGTGCCGCAATAGATATTTAACAACAAAAAAAAAAAAAGGTTAGATAAACTATAAGTATTTGATAACTGTAATACGAGTACATTTAGTTGTAAGATGAAAAAGAAGAAGAGGCTGAATGGTGAAGACGAAATTCCAAGCTATTATTTTATTGTAAATATTTGCAAAGTCACGATGTGTTTTTATAAATCTTACACTAGAAAATAGTGTTGCTGCTGCTGCGGTGTTGACGATGAGAAAATATTTGCAACTTTATTGAAAACCACAGAAACCTCAAAATTGTTTTGTATTTACTATTTTATTGCAATAAACAATCATACTTATATAAATATATAAACTATAAGTAAATATATTTGATAATCATTATGTATGTTTAGGTTTCATTGAGTTAATTTATTTCCGGTTTGAAAATTCCTTGAAATTAATAGGAAAATCTATGAAGCTATTCCCAGCCATATTTATGGATTTAAAATTTCAAACTAGTTCTATTGATAACACCATCACTGACAAAAAATACTATATCTCAAAAAGAGCGAGTCAAATAAATGACAGAGGTCTTTCTGCCTAAATTGGACGATATTGATGTGGACGACATTAAGCTTCAACAGGACGGTGCCACAAACTATACAGCCCGTGAAACGATTCAATTATTATATGAGACACTCTCTGGTCGTGTACTCTTTCGTTTCGGTGATCAAAATTGGCTCCCTAGATCATGATCTATGATCTATGATTTATTTTTATGGGATTATTTGAAGTTAAAAGTTTACACCAACAATCAGTACATTTAAGGAAGAATATTCAACATTTCATTAACGAAATTCAGCCACATTTATGAAAAATCGTCATGGATAATTTCGACGAAAGAGTGCATATATGCCAGCAAAGCCGTGAAGGCCATTTGCTGGATGTGTTGTACTATACATAACCCGATCCTGTATTCTAGCATACATTTTGGGACACCCTTTATTTATATTTGCGGTTTGCAGTCTGATTACAAGGTTCACATGGACACTCAGACAGACAGACATGCAGGGTTTCGCTACATTGATTCCAACAATGATACCGAGTCGATCAGTATAAAAAGAGATATTTTTGGTAGTTCCAAAAATCAGCACAAACTCATTATGCCCTGATCACCAAGTGCAATAGGGTAGGAAAACATGGTTTCACCACCTCACTATATATATATGTTGGAACAATCAAAACAGTGGACTCGAAGAGGAGAAACGTATTCATAAAACCGAAGATAGTCTCATCATCGGATATTTGCATCGGATTTGGGGAGTGTCGGGATCCACATTGTTTCCTTTCTCTTTAGAACTAATAAATGTGAAATTTGGGGACAATCGGATAAATGAAAGTTGACCCGGAAATAGATTGAAAATGTTGAGTGTGTTTATATAGGGAAAATATTACCTTTTTTCAGATTTTACGAATATTTCGTTCCATAGTTTAATTTTTTCGACAAGTTATAACATGAATCGATTTCAGTATTAAATTTTCTTTTCAAAAAGTTATATAACTTCAAAATCAAATAAAACCTCAACAAGAAACATTAAATGCCCCAGACCACTTTTGTGCCAAAATAAAAACATTAGGTCATGAAATTTGAAGGCACTTTTTGGACGTGTCAACATCTATACGGGCAGGGGGGTAATAATCTATTTCACAATACAATCACAAAAACCAGCGTAACCGTGAGCGTATGACAAAATCGATTAGTAATAAGCTTTCTGAAAATGAAAAATGAAAAATGAAAATTGAAAAGTGAAAAATTAAAACCAGAAATGAGGAATGAAAATTGAAAAATGAAAAATAAAAAATAAAAATGAAAAATAAAAATATAAAATGAGAAATAAAAAATGAAAAATAAAAATGAATAATAAGCAATGAAAAATAGAAAATGAAAAATAAAAATTAAAAATTAAAAATGAAAAATGAAAAATGAAAATTGAAAAACAAAAAATGAAAAATGGAAAATAAAAATGAAAAATAAAAAATGAAAAATAAAAAATGAAAAATAAAAATTAAAAATGAAAAATGAAAATTGAAAAAAAAAATTAAAAATGAAAAATAAAAATGAAAAATAAAAAATGAAAAATAAAAAACGAAAAATAAAAAGTGAAAAGTGAAAAATAAAAAATGAAAAATCAAAATGAAAAGTAAAAAATGAAAAATAAAAATAAAAAATTAAAAACGAAAAATTAAAAATAAAATATTAAAAATTAAAAATAAAAAAATAAAAATAAAGAAATATGAAATATGAAAAATGAAAAATGAATAAAAAAAACGAAAAATGAAAAATGAAAATTGAAAAACAAAAAATGAAAAATGAAAAATAAAAATGAAAAATGCAAAATTAAAAATGAAAAATGAAAAATGAAAAATAAAAATTAAAAATGAGAAATTAAAATGAAAAATAAAAAATGAAAAATGAAAAATGAAAAACGAGAAATTAAATATAACAAGTAAGAAAATTATAGTCGGTCTAGACCGACTATACGATACCCTATACCATGCGTTTAGAGAAACCCTATCTCTTAGGCCCAACTAACTGGACATAGAAAATAAGCAAAAACCAAATTTGAGTGGGATTTTTATTAATTTTTTTGGCTGCAGATATGAAAAAGTTCATATCGGATGCTATATCTATATGGGGACTAGGTCCAAAAATGGACCGATCCTGATCGTGTTTGGAAAAGTCTCTTGTATTTTGGAAAAATATGTACAAACAAAATTTGAGAAGAATCAGTGCAATATTTTTGTTTTTTAATAGATTTAA
Organism: Cordilura impudica; assembly: GCA_963682025.1. Taxonomy (NCBI): domain Eukaryota; kingdom Metazoa; phylum Arthropoda; class Insecta; order Diptera; family Scathophagidae; genus Cordilura; species Cordilura impudica. Next base: position 184,473,861 of record OY821521.1, read on the forward strand.
GTGAAGATCGGCAAGCAGCTCTATATGGGGTCAAAGGGATCATTTTTGGACTACTCATTAGTGAATGTAATGAACGCATACAAACCCAATTTGAGTAAGATCTATATGACAATTTGGATCTTATGGAAATTTATGTCGATTTCATAGGGGTAATTTGTATGGGGGCTAGGTCTGAACATGGACCGATTCTCACCAATTTCAATAGCGTTCATCCCATGGCCGATAAAAGCTTATATACCAAATTTCATCAAAATATATTCATACTTGCGACCTGCAGTTTGATTACAAGCTTTACATGGACACACAGACGGACGGACGGACGGACGGACGGACATTGTTAAATCAACTCAAAAAATGATTCTGATTCGATCGGTATAATTAAAGATGGGTCTAGGTCAAATATTTTTGGTTGTTACAAACAGCAGCACAAAGTCATTATACCCAAACCACATAGTGGTATAGGGTATAAAAATTAAAAATTAAAAATGAAAAATGAAAAATGAAAAATGAAAAATGAAAAATGAAAAATGAAAAATTAAAAATGAAAAATGAAAATTGAAAATTGAAAATTGAAAATGGAAAAACGAAAAACTAAAAGTGAAAAATAAAAAATGAAAAATAAAAAATGAAAAACGAAAAATGAAAAATGAAAAATGAAAAATGAAAAATGAAAAATGAAAAATGAAAAATGAAAAATGAAAAATGAAAAATGAAAAATGAAAAATGAAAAATGAAAAATGAAAAATGAAAAATGAAAAATGAAAAATGAAAAATGAAAAATGAAAATGAAAATGAAAAATGAATAATGAAAAATAAAAAACGAAAAGTAAAAAAAGAAAAATTAAAAATAAAAAGTGAAAAATAAAAAATGAATAAAAAAAATGAAAAATGAAAAATGAAAATTGAAAAACAAAAATGAAAAAGAAAAATGAAAAATTAAAAATTAAAAATTAAAAATTAAAAATTAAAAATTAAAAATTAAAAATTAAAAATTAAAAATTAAAAATTAAAAATTAAAAATTAAAAATTAAAAATTAAAAATTAAAAATTAAAAATGAAAAATGAAAATTGAAAATTGAAAATGGAAAAACGAAAAACTAAAAGTGAAAAATAAAAAATGAAAAATAAAAAATGAAAAATGAAAAATGAAAAATGAAAAATGAAAAATGAAAAATGAAAAATGAAAAATGAAAAATGAAAAATGAAAAATGAAAAATGAAAAATGAAAAATGAAAAATGAAAAATGAAAAATGAAAAATGAAAAATGAAAAATGAAAAATGAAAAATGAAAATGAAAATGAAAAATGAATAATGAAAAATAAAAAACGAAAAGTAAAAAAAGAAAAATTAAAAATAAAAAGTGAAAAATAAAAAATGAATAAAAAAAACGAAAAATGAAAATTGAAAATTGAAAAACAAAAATGAAAAAGAAAAAGAAAAATGAAAAATTAAAAATAAACAATGAAAAATGAAAATGAAAAATAAAAAACGAAAAATGAAAAATAAAAAGTGAAAAATAAAAAATGAAAAATAAAAAATGAATAAAAAAAACGAAAAATGAAAAATGAAAAATGAAAAATGAAAACTGAAAATTGAAAATTGAAAATGGAAAAACCAAAAATTAAAAGTGAAAAATAAAAAATAAATGAAAAATAAAAATGAAAAATAAAAAATGAAAAATGAAAATCGAAAAATGAAAAATGAAAATCGAAAAATGAAAAACAAAAAATGAAAAATAAAAAATGAAAAATAGAAAATTAAAAATAAAAAATAAAAAATGAAATAAAAAAATGAAAAATAAAAAATAAGAAATGAAAAATAAAAAATGAAAAATAAAAAATTTAAAATAAAATATGATAAATAAAAAATAAAAAATTAAATAATAAAAATGAAAAATAAAAAAGGAAAAATAAAAAATTGAAAATAAAAAATTAAAAATAAAATATGAAAAATGAAAAACGAAAAATTATAAATTTAAAATTAACCAGTTTAAATAATAAATAATAATAAATACTTTTATATCTGTGGTCACAAGCGATAACCGCCCAAGTCGACTTAAGAACGATTTGAGTTATTAATGCTGTCATATTCTACTAAAAATGCTTTATATTTACATGAAATTCCCATTTCTCTAACAGTTTTTATTAAAAAGTTATTAATGAAAACATACTGACCTAAGTCGTAACAAAGCCCCATTACATTTATATAAACAGTTATTTTTCTCGACAGAATAATTTTCGCCGATTTGAGTTATGTATACTATCATATTCTACTAAAAAAAATCTTTATATTTACGTGAAATCCCCATTTCTCTAACACTGCTTTTTAAAAAGATATTAATACAAATATTCTGACCTAAGTCGTAATGAAGCACTATTACAATTATATAAAAAGCTATTTTTCTCAAAAGCATTATTTTCAAATTAGGCGGTTATTGCTTGTGACCACAGATATTAGTAGAGCCCCTGCAGTTGATTGCAAATGATACATAGATGACGCTTTCTATTTGATTTTAAAAAAGTGCCATAAAAAAATCTTTAATTACTAGATGTTTACACATCTCTATGATCGGACTCACGTGATTTTTTTTTAACTGTAGGAAATTGATCAAAGCCATAATATTTTCGGTTTGATCTCTATACTTATAAAAACTCAGATATAAAGTATTGTTTTACTAGCACGTTGTTAACCAATTCCGCTACAAGACCGAAACTAGGTAATTTATTTGATACAATTTTGAAAACTCCTTTTTCAAATTATGAAAAATTTTCTTATACAAAATTTAAAAAATGGATCTGACTCTTAACATATTTATTAAACACATGCTAAAGTTTAACTGTGTGAATTTTTAGGTAAATCCCTCTGCTAGAAATTTTTTTACAAGGATTTTTTTTTTTTTTTTTTTGGCAGATTTAAAAAAAAAATAAAATTTGTGTGAAATATTCAGTAAATGTACTCTTTTTAAATACTATGTATTAAAAATTATTCAGGTTTCTACTTTAAAATCTTTTATTTCACCGTTATAACTATGGTTTAGGGGAAAAAATAATTTGACGTCATTATCCAATAAATGACCCCAATCTAGTTTAAGACGATTAAATAAAAAATTCAAATATTTTACACATACTGTTGAATTTTTAAAAGTATTACTTAAAATACTAGCAGATTCCAGGCCTCGAAATTCGAGCGCAAATTCTAGGAAATTTTATTTTTTCATTAAAGACCCTAAAGGTATGTTAATCAATTATAGCCATTTAACAAATCAGCACAAAAAACAAACTCGTTTTTATTACAAACACATCAACAAATTTAATAAACACACACATAGCATTGCATAATTTTATGTATGTGTTAGTAGCAACTTTAAATGTAATTTATTCAAAATAAAGGAAAAATTTTAAAATCTATAAATCTGCAAATCGGCTAAAAAGAAATATCTTTCAAATAATATATGTTTGTTCAAAATCGGTATAAAACAGTAGAACAAAATATCAGTCACAAGAAATCGCCTAGCTTAAATATGTGGATCTTCCGTGCCAAAAATTTGGGATAAATCCGAGGACGTTATTTGCCAAGGCCAGTTTTGGATTTTAAGATATTTTTAAATAAAGATTACCGAAAACGAGTTTTTCTATTTAACTGGATTAACCCATTAATTATAATTTAAGAAATATAATAGCCAACAAGGCTTTGGACTGGACCAACCAAATATATTTCCTAGGGTAATTTGGTGAAAAATGAAAATTGAAAAATGAAAAATAAAAATGAAAAATAAAAAAATAAAAATTAAAAATGAGAAATAAAAAATGAAAAATAAAAAATGAAAAATAAGCAATGAAAAATAAAAATCGAAAAGCGAAAAATTAAATATAAAAAACGAAAATTGAAAATTGAAAAACAAAAAATGAAAACTGAAAAATGAAAATTGAAAATTGAAAAATGAAAAATGAAAATTAAAAATAAGAAATAAAAAATGAAAATTAAAAAATGAAAAATGAAAATCGAAACACGAAAAATGAAAAGTGAAAAATAAAAAATGAAAAATAAAAAATTAAAAATAAAAATGAAAAACGAAAAATTAAAAAGAAAAAACTAAAAATAAAAATATAAAAATGGAAAATAAAAATTAAAAAATTAAAAATGAAAAACGAAAAATTAAAAAGAAAAAATTATAAATTAAAAATAAAAATATAAATATAAAAAATGGAAAATGAAAAATAAAAAATGAAAAATAAAAAATAAAAAATAAAAAATTAAAAATTAAAAATGAAAAATGAAAAACGAAAAATGAAAAACAAAAAATTAAATAATAAAAAGTGCAAGTACGAGTGTATGTGAAGGTTCATGGTTCAAACCTCACGGCCGCCCTAAGTAGAAAAATTTCATATAGAAACAATCTATTCAATTAACATAACAATTAGCAGTTATGTATTTTTGAAATATATGCTTTTCTTCTTCTTCTTTACCACGCACCTTTGTAAGAAAAATAATAAAAATTAAAAATTAAAAGTGAAAAATAAAAAATGAAATATGAAAAACGAAAAATAAAAAATGAAAAATGAAAAATTAAAAATTAAAAATTAACCAGTTGAAATAATAAATAATAATAAATACTTTTATATTAGTAGAGCCCCTGCAGTTGATTGCAAATAATACATACATGACACTTTCTATTTGATTTTATAAAAGTGCCATAAAAAATCTTTAATTACTAAATGTTTACACATCTCCTCTATGATCGGACTCACGTGATTTTTTTTAACTGTAGGAAATTGCTTAAAGCCATAATATTTTCAGTTTGAACTCTATACTTATAAAAAGTACTGTTTTATTAGCACGTTGTTAACCAATTGCGCAATGAGGCCGAAAGTGGGTACTTTATTTGATGCAATTTTGAAAACTCCCTTTTCAAATTATGAAAAATTTTCTTACACAAAATTTAAAAAATGGATCTGACTCTTTAAGGATTTGTTAAACACATGCTAAAGTTTAACTGTGTGAATTTTTAGGTAAATCCCTCTGCTAGAAATTTTTTTACAAGGATTTTTTTTTTTTGGCAGATTTTGAAAAAAATTAAATTTGTGTGAAATATTCTGTAAATGTACTCGTTCTAAATTCTTTATATCAGAAATTATCCAGTTTTCTACTTTAAAATCTTTTATTTCACCGTTATAACTAAGGTTTAGGGGAAAACATAATTTGACGTCATTATCCCATAAATGACCCCAATCTAGTTTAAGACGATTAAATAAAAAATTCAAATATTTTACACATACTGTTGAATTTTTAAAAGTATTAGTTCAAATACTAACAGATTCCAGCAATCGGTTTGGTGGTTTCTTGACTCTTTCCAAAGTACTGTCGGTGTCCACGATTTGTCCAAGTTTCTGACAGCAAAACCAAAATAATGTAAATATGCATATTTTATTGGTTCTGATACTGCATATGCTTTTTTTGTGAAATTGTAGTGTGAGTGTTGACTGTTTTGCAGTATTGCCTGCATGCGATCAAAAATGAACAAGTCGTGGTAGCCCAATTTTAATGCCAGATTCGAATTCAGCGCACCCAGATTAGTTTCTATAGTAAATTTTTTATTTAATTTACAATGTAAAGTAAATTTGGATTCTAATTTGGGTCCAGGGATAAGCCGGGTGACAAAGACCATGGTTGGTTTTTGCAGCGACAGACAAAAACCTCTGGGGCGCTTCAGTCAATTTTTTTTTTTATTTGTAGACCAGTGTTATTTTAATTTTAAAAACAATCTATATTTTTCTAAATAAAATAAGAAAATTGTTGTTGACTTTGTATAGGAAGGATTTTGTTTTTTGTATGACTCTACTATCTGGAGAAAAAAGAAAAAAAAAACTGCTTTTCTTCTTCATTATATGTTAACACTTTTTTCAAATCTTTTATGAATTAAACGCCTTTTTCGGCAGTAACGTTTACTACAAATAATTCCAGAAGGAAAATTGCAGATAGCCAAAGTTCGAATCACTTTTAGTCTGAGCTCTTTCCAACTTTGTAGAAATGGCTCAATGATAGAATATTTGTCTGCGGTTGATGGCCGCTTAAAGGTTCTGACTATAAACAGGGAAGCTATTAAATTTCGCTGGCTAGTGTAATTTCTAAAAAAATATTATCAAAACTTTCAAGTACAACTATATTTCTTTATTGAAAGACGTCAACAAAGCAACAAATAATTATTATTCAATTATACAATTTCTTCTACTGTTCAACTGACTCCACGCTTTAGTCTTTCATAAATGCCACAGACATTATCTACCCACATTACAATAAATTATAAAACAAAAAAAAAAGAAAACAAAGCTCCCATATGACAGTCGCGTTATGGTTTCGGTAAAAAGCATTTTATATTTGGTAATAATCTACACGTAAATGCTTCCCAAAATACCTACAAATATCAAACAAGCTAACCTCTTAGTCAGTTGCTTGTACTTTTGGTGCTGTTGTATCGAGGAGATACATCGAATTGATAATATATTTTTTTTTTTTTTTTGGGGGGATTCAAAATTTCACTTGACATACATATGAGTATGTACGAGCATGTATGAATGCCTGCATAAATGTTTTGTTTTATTTTTTGGACATTTCTTAATTTCCGGAATTTAACAACAATAAGAATATTGAAGTCACAATGAGATATGTTTTAAATGCTGATTTGTGAATATTTTTGTTTATACAATATTCGTAAGATATGGTGGCATGGTTTCAAACTAAGGTTTGTATTTAACTGAAATACTGTGGCTTGTATTGTTATTCATGAGTATTTTGGGGGGAATTAATAATAAATTAACAAATTTTAGAGGATTTAAAGTTTGCGAAAATAAAACGAAACAAAATTCTTTGAATTTTATTAATGTTATTTCAAATAAGAAATTATATCATTGTATGATTGTGAAATATTTTATAAAGAACAGTTTATTATACCCTCCACACCTCAGTGGCAGAGGGTATATATAGGTTTGTCATTCCGTTTGTAACACATCGAAATAAATTCCGGAGACCCCAAAACAATATATTTTCTTGATCATTATAAGAAGGGAAGTTGATTTACCGATGACCGTCTGTCCGCCTGTCTGTGATAATCACGATCACGCCGTCAATATCTAAGATACACGTTTCGTTTTTGTATAACATCCAAAGGAGTATTAACATTCCAAAGGAGTTGCTATTTAAAATCGTCAAAATCCGTCAAAGGGGTCACGATATATGAATGAAATTTTGAAAAGGCTCTTGAAAAAATAAAATTTTTCAGCGTGTTTGTTGTTTTTCTTAAGATATGTTGTATATGTTGTAATTCTTCGAATTGTTGTAGTCATTACAGTTGTGTGTATATTAATACCGCACGTGTCACATTGGCCTAAGCAAGTTTTACCACCTATTTTTTTATCATTAAAATTAAATATTAAAAATTAATAAAAAAAAAAATAAATAAAAAAATAAAAATAAAAGATAAATATTAAAAATTAAAATTAAAAATTAAAAATTAAAAATTAAAAATTAAAAATTAAAAATTTAAAATTAAAAATTAAATATTAAAAATTAATAATTAAAAATTAAAAATTAAAATTTAAAAATTAAAAATTAAAAAATAAAAATTAAAAATTAAAAATTAAAAATTAAAAACTAAAAACTAAAAATTAAAAATTAAAAATTAAAAATTAAAAATTAAAAATTAAAAATTAAAAAATAAAAATTAAAAATTAAAAATTAAAAATTAAAAATTAAAAATTAAAAATTAAAAATTAAAAATTAAAAATTAAAAATTAAAAATTAAAAATTAAAAATTAAAAATTAAAAATTAAAAATTAAAAATTAAAAATTAAAAATTAAAAATTAAAAATTAAAAATTAAAAATTAAAAATTAAAAATTAAAAATTAAAAATTAAAAATTAAAAATTAAAAATTAAAAATTAAAAATTAAAAATTAAAAATTAAAAATTAAAAATTAAAAATTAAAAATTAAAAATTAAAAATTAAAAATTAAAAATTAAAAATTAAAAATTAAAAATTAAAAATTAAAAATTAATTATTAAAAATTAAAAATTAAAAATTAATAAAACAATACTTCATATCTGATTACCTATAAATATAGAGACAAAAAAAATTATGGCTTTAATCAATTTCTCAAAGTTGAAAAAAAAAATGCTATCAAATTTCATGACCTAGTTTTTATTGGCACAAAAGTGGTCTGGGGCATTTGCTATTTCTTGGCGAATTTTTATTAGATTTTGAAATTTTATAGCTTTCTAAAAAGATAATTTAATGCTGATCCCGATTTTTAGAACCACTTGTCGGAAAAATTAAACTATAGAACGAAATTTTCGTAAAATCCAAAATAGTCATATTTTCCCCATATAAACACACTTGAAATTTTCAATCGATATCCGGCGCGACTTTTCTTTATCCGATTGTACCCAAACTTCACATTTATTAGTTTTATATAGAAAGGTAACAAACTGGACCCCGCCCATCCTAAAAATCGCATTTTTATTTTTTGAGGACCATTCTGATATGTGTATATATATATGAAAAAATGGACTTCATGCAAGTTTGACATCGATTTACAAAAAATATTAAGGCACACATTAATTTCTTAAAGACTTTCGGTGATAATTGTGCTGTTGGCGAACTACTACTTGAAAAAGATCATCCACTTTCTATACAAAAGTGTTGCTTTCTATAGAACTGGCGGCGAACAAACTAGAGCAGGTGATGCTGGGAACCCGTTTAAAGAAATTTTGCTAGGCCAGTGCAAAATCAAATTATAGTATTAAGACTTTTCTAGCTATTTCAACCTTAAACTGAATAGGCAAAATTCCAGTAATTTTGAACTTAAATTTAAATACTTTGAAATTTAGAAATTTCCGTACTACGGATATAATCTTTTTTTTTACCTCGATTTTTTTTTTATTTATTTATTTATTTGCTTTCCTGTACAACAAGAACAAATCTTATAATTACAGTACAGGAATAATAATGCTAAGGCATGAGAATACTTAGTTACAAAATACATACATTTTTAATACAGAAAATATTTAAGAAAAAATTGTAAACAATAACCAAGAAAATAATACAAGATTACAAAAAAGATAAAATTAAATAAGTTAATTTAATTAATTAATAAAATTGTTATGCAAAATATTCAAAAAGGAATTTTTTTAAATTTGAAGCGTTGCTGTTAAGTTGCTGAGATTGTGGAAGCATATTCCAAAGACGTATAGCGTTGGCGTAGAAATGCCATTCAGATACCAAATAACGATGACGAGGTAGAATTAATTTTTTTCCTCGGTCTTATTCAGCAATTTTGTATTTTAAATAGAACTTGTTAAAGAACCGGTTGTTCGACTCTTCAGTATATTATTCTCCATGTTATTACACCAATGATTTTTATTTAAGTCTGTCTCATAATCAACAAGTTCTTGAGCACTATTTGAGTTGCTAGAACTGTTCCATAGAACCGGAGTTGGAGCCATGGCAAATCTTAATTTATTATAAAGAAATATATATTTTTTGTATTTGCATTGATATTATCCATCTCTGAAATGATGCTTTATTTTTTAATTATATATTCAATAAAATTTGATTTAGTATGCCATTGTTTTCATTTATAAAATAAATATATAAAAACGAATAAATTCTAGTTAATTTTTTTTATTGAATGAACCATTAATCAAAAAGCCTATTAGCAATAAGAGCATTAATATTAGCGGCTACCTGAAACAAATTAAAACAATTTTAAACATGTGTTTAATTTTTTAAAACCAGTTGAGCCAATTAATAAACAGTAAAATTTTATTATTTAAATTTTTAATGGTCAAGAATAAAGCTAACCTCCGATTATGAACAACAAAGTATTGTTAAAAAACAAAAACATATTTGCAAAATAAAAAATTCTATCAAAATAGTGGATACTTAAAACTAAAATTTTGAACAACTCTAACAGTCGGACCAAACGAGACTACATAGAAACAGATACAATGGGTTTTAGCCTTGACATGAAATCGCCAAAATAAAATACATTATTTTTGTTTTTCAAAGTATTCTGTTATTATACCATATACCACCATGTGGTTTGGGTATAATGACTTTGTGCTGCTGCTTGTAACTACCAAAAATATTTGACCTAGACCCATCTTTTATTATACTGTTCTACTCAGAATCACTTTCTGAGGCGATTTAGTGATGTCCGTCCGTCCGTCCATCTGTGTGTTCATGTAAACCTTGTAATCAAACTACAGGTCGCAAATATGAATATATTTTGATAAAATTTGGTACATAAGCTTTTATCGGCCATAGGATGAACGCTATTGAAATTCGGTCCATGTTCAGACCTAGTTCCAATACAAATGACCCTTATGAAATCGATATAAATTGCCATAAGATCCAAATTATCATAAAGAACTCAGTCAAATTGGGTTTGTGTGTGTTTATTATATCCATTAACCAGTAGTCCAAAAATAATCCCTATTGGACAATTTTTAGTCATAGGCCACATATAGAGCTACTTCCCGATCTTCACTTAAATCTATCAAAAAGCTTAAATTTTGCACAAATTTTTCTCAAATTTGGTTTGTATATATTTTTTCAATATATAAGTGACTTTACCAAATATGGTCAGGATTGGTAAATTTTTTGACCTAGTACCCATATAAATATAGCACCCGATATAAACTTTTTCATATCTGCAGCCAAAAAAATTAATAAAACTGCCACTCAAATTTGGTTTATGGTATAGGGTATCGTATAGTCGGGCTAGACCGACTATAATTTTCTTGTTTTTATTTTTTTTTTTGTAATCTGTCTGTTTTTTGTTGATTTTAAAGTAAATTAACAAAAAAAAAATGGTATTGTCAACATTTTTAAGCACATTATTTAGATAGTCGCTAAATCTGTATGATTTAGTTTCAGCAAACTAAACTTCAGGTCTTGGAATAATATCTAGAAGAAGAGATAAAATAGTTGTAGTCTAAACGCGTTAAATGTTATTTACCAAAAAAAAAAAAAAAAATTATAGTAAATCAAATTAAAGTCATAAATGTGTACGCTGTCATATGATAGAGTCTGTCTGTGTTCAATTTATGAAGTATAATATCAATTATTGTTAATGCGTATTTCTTTATAAATATTAATATTTATTTAATTTTTTTTGTCATTTTGGCGAATAAATATTTGTTAGCGAGGGTGCCTGTGCTATTTTGCTAACAAGAAGTCTGTTTTTCGAGTGTAAAATATCAAAAATGTAATGATGCAGTTTTGTAGAGAATTGTTTAATTAAGAGAAATGCAACATAATTTTCTTTTTCTAGAAATTCTTTTTTTGTCCAAAATAACGTAGTAACTACCTCACATTTTCATGCATTTCAATGGTCCGGGTAGATAATTTCTTTTTCTCATATATTTAAAGAAATTTTATTTGAAAATTATAGTATTTCAACATTAATTAAAGAAAATAAATAATTGGATAACAATAATAGTTTAAAGAATATTCACATTTTTATGATGGCACTCAAAAATTCAGTGTTTTTAGTTTTTCTTGGACAAAAATAAGGTGAGCTTTATCGACCTGTTTGGTTCTGGTTGCAAAAAAAATAAACGGGGGTGTGTATTTGGGTGGCCCTTAATAAAAAAAGTGTTCAACCTCTCGGTGTCACGCCCTAGAAATATGAGAATAGCAAAAAAACTGAGAAATACAAAGTTTTGATTCAATCAAAAAAAATTTAGAGGTGCCTCAACGCGACTGAAAATTTCAAGTGTGTTTTTATGGGGAAAATACGACTTTTTTCAGATTTTACTAAAATTTCGTTCTATAGTTTAATTTTTTCCGACAAGTTATTATATTAATCAATTTCAGTACTAAATTATCTCTTTAAAAAGCTATATAACTTCAAAATCGAATTAAAAAGTCGCCAAGAAATAGCAAATGCTCCAGACCACTTTTGTGCCAAAAAAAAAAACTAGGTGGTGAAATTTGACAGAAATTTTTTCAACATTAAGAAATTAATTAAAGCCATAATTTTTTTTTTGGTTTCTATACCTATGAGCAGCCAGACATGTATTGTTTTATTAGCACGTTGTTAACCTATTGCGAAATGAAACCAAAGATGGAAAATTTGTTAGATAAAATTTTGAAAACTCCTATTTTCAGTTTTAAAAAAGTAAAAAAAGAAAAATTTCAAAAAATGGATCTGGCACTTTAAAGTTTTGTTAAATATATATTAGAGATTAACTGTGAATTTTTAAGTAAATTCCTTTGCCAGAATTTTTTTTACAAAGAATTTTTTTTTGCGAATTCCGAGAAAAACTAGTTTTTTGTGAAATATTCAGTAAATGTACTCTTTCTGAATAATTTGTTTCAAAAATTAATCAGTTTTCTACATTTAAATGCTATATTTTATCCTAATAGTCTAGAGTTTCGGGAAAAAATTATATGACCCCATTATACCTTTTGGACTTGGGGTCACATATGACCCCAAACGAATAAAAGACAATTTATTCAAAAAAAATTCAAATATTTTGTAAGTGCTGTTGAATTTTTAGATGTGACGCTTAATATATAATAACCAAATGTGCGAGGCTTTCATGCTAAAAATTTGGAATAAATCGAACAACGTTAACCCATTCCTTGCCGAGGCCGAACTAAGAATTTTACCATATTTAAAAAAATTAATTTTTTTAGTAAACTAGATGAAACCCTTGCTATTAGTTGGGAAATACAATTGTGCTGTATTTTATGAAAACTTACCCTTATGTGCTCCTAGGGTTAAAATGCTCCAGAATTCAGCAGTCCTATACTAGCTTGGGGTTATTTGTGGCACCAAGTCCAAATGGGTTGATGACGTCAAATTACAAAATCATCATAATCATTAAATCATAAAAATAAGTAAGGATTTCATCTAGTTTACTAGAACAATTATTTTTTTTAATTATGCCAAAAATCATAGTTTGGCCTCGGCAAAGAATGGGTTAACGTTGTTCGATTTATTCCAAATTTTTATCATGGAAGACTTGCACATTGGTTTATTATATTTTAAGCGCGTCTACATTCTAAACGTCGTACTTACCAAATATTTGATTTTTTGAATAAATTGTCTATCATTAGTTTGGGGTCATATGTGACCCCAAGTTCAAAAGGTATAATGGGGTCATATAATTTTTTCCCAAACTCTAGGCTATTAAGATAAAATATAACATTTAAAAGTAGAAAACTGATATATTTTTGATACAAATTATTTAGAAAGACTACATTTACTGAATATTTCACAAAAAACTAATTTTTGTCGAAAGCCGCAAAAAAAATTGTTTATAAAAAAAAATTTGACAGAGGAATTTATTTAAAAATTAACACAGTTCAGCTCTAATATATATTTAACAAAACTGCCACATCCATTTTTTAAAATTTTGTTTAAGAACATTTTTTAAAACTAAAAAAGAAGTTTTCAAAATTTTATCTTAAAAATTTTCATCTTTGGTCTCATTTCGCAAAAGGTTAACAACGTGCTAATAAAACAATACTTCACATCTGAAACCAAAAATTTATTATCGCTTTAATCAATTTGTTAAAGTTGAAAAAAATGTTCATCAAATTTCACGACCTAGATTTTTTTTGGCACAAAAGTGGTCTGGGGCATTTGTTATTTCTTGGCGGCTTTTTAATCGATTATGAATTTATATATCTTTTTGAAAAGATAATTTAGTGCTGATATCGATTCATATAATAGCTAGTCGAAAAAATTAAACTATAGAACGAAATTTTCGTAAAATCTGAAAAAAAGTCATATTTTCCCCATACAAACACACATGAAATTTTCAGTCGCGTTGAGGCACCTCTAAATTCTTTTTGATTGATCTAAAACTTTGTATTTCTCATTTTGTTTTACTATTCGCATATTTCTATGGGGTGAGACCGAGAGTTTGAACACTTTTTTTTTATTAAGGGCCACCCTAGTCGTCACAAGCGATATCCGTAGAAGTCGACTTAAGAACGATTTGAGTGATGTATGCTCTCATATGCTACTAACACTTTTCTTTAAAAGTTACGAATGAAAAAATACTGACCTAACTCGTAATGAAGCCCCATTACATTCATATAAAAAGTTATTATTTTCGAAAGCATGATTTTCGACTTAGGCGGTTAATGCTTGTGACCACAGATATTGGCATACATGTAAAAATATTTATCTGTAGTTATATCGTTTATCTTGTTCTAGCTAGATTTTTGCATGGAAAAATATTGTTACTTATAGCTTTTAAGCCGAATTAAAAAAACTTTTCATGTATTAACAACTTGAGTCAAGTTACAAGACTTTTAATGAAGAAACAAAAATTATGATCCAAAAATTAATTTTCGGGTATATGGGCTGTGGGCGATGGGCATGGCCCATTTCCATGAAAATCTCCAGATATCTCAACTTCAATACACTGATAACTTGTGCCAAGTTTTATGACTTTTGGTCAAGAAATAAAAATTTGAGGCGGAAAAATCTTTTCGGCTTATATGGGCAGAGGGCGATGGGCGTGGTCAATTTTGATGAAACTTTATATTTTTCTTAATTGAGTTGATAAAAGGCTCTGGGTCAAATTTTAATGTTCCACTAGCTCTCGTTATACTTTTTGCCAAGAAATGTGTAACGCGATCCCACTCTGGGACGGCTCAATAAATGCGAATAAGTTGATTTTCCCTTGTAGTTAATTGAAAATTAAAACTGCTCTCGTCAACTAAATTATTGTCAAATTTGGAGAGATCTCCGTCATTTGTGTGTGTTTGGCAGTTATTCAAATAATACAATCGCAACAATTTTTGCAAAAATTGGGAAAACTGAAATTCGAATGTCCATAAAAATTATTTTTTGCGGAAAAAACCATCAACGACACCAGGAAAAGGCTTGATAAATACTATGAGGACTCCAGTTCTACAATAAGAAGTAGTTTACCGAATTTCGTTATGATCATACCAGCAGAAAGCGATGCAAACTTTTTCCAAGCAAAAATCTCAAAACAGTAAAAAGCGCTAAATTTGAATGAAAATAAAAGCGCTGAAAAGCGATAATGATATGTTTGTAAAATAATTTAGGTATCTATAATATTAATAGGCTAGGCGATTACTTGTGACTGATGTTTTGTTCTACCGTTTTATCCCGATTTTGACCAAGCGTATACTATTTGAAAGGTATTTCCTTGTAGCCGTTATGCAGATTTACAGATTTTTAAATTTTTTCCTTTATTTTGAGTAAATTGCATTTAAAGTTGCTACTATGTTGCTATGTGTATTTTATTAAATTTGTAATGTGTAGTTGTCACAATAATAATTAACCTTAAAAGTGTTGGTTTGTGAATTGGCTAAGTTAAAAAATAAAGCTGACTAGAAATTGCACTCGAATTTGGAGCGCTGGAATCTGCTTGTTTAATTTTCAAAAAAATTTTATACTTTTATATTTTTGTAATAGAAACTTTTTTTCGTATCATTTTCTTCTTTATTAATCTTTAGTCCATATTTAATTTGTATTAAAGAATTTACAGTGTTTAAAGACATTCTGTTCTTTACTTCAGTGCACTAAACAGTGTTCCGGAAAAGTCAATGTCTCTACAACGAATATTGATACAGACATATTGTTCTAAAATTACATGGCTATTTAGCTCTATGCTCGTAAATACCAGATTTTGGGAACTCTATTAACTTTTGTTTGGTTAATTATTTGTCCGATTTTTCAATATTATTGTCAAAACAGATCTTTTCAGAAATGTAACTTAAATAACAAATTTCATTAAGTACGGAATCGTTCTCATTCTCGAAGTAATCAAAATTACACGTAGGTGTTAGTATCCTATTTGTTAAACTTTTTATTAACCGATATCCGAGTAAGTCATTAAAAAGTTTTGTTTAGTCCAGATTCACTATTTTTAATTCAGATAAAACTGAGCCAAGTATATTATATAACATTTTGGAATAATTGTACATATTCTCTAACAGCGTCATCTCAAACGATTTCTCATTTAAAACATTAATTTCCTCAATGGCTCCTTCTATAGAAAGCCGTCTGGCAGGTGCTGACATCAGAATTTTCGACATGTCGGAATCTTTGTTAATCAACTTATATATATGTGACCCTGCATATGATAAATCCACCTAGTGTCTAAAAACAAGTTTTTGAGTAAAATGCAATTAAAGTATCCCCCTCTGTGTTGCATTTTCATAGTATGCTCATTCTCATTTCATTGTTGAATGGTTGTTTTGATTGTTTTACTAATTATTTAATAAATATTAAATAATTATAATTATTGAATATTATAATTATTGAATAAATTAATACATTAATAAAAACACCGAAAATTGGATAGAAAAAAAAAATTCACACACTAAGTGGATTTTACTCTTTTATATAATTGCATTTTTCCCTTACTTTTCGATGTTTGTGAGACTTGCGAGCGTTTTCATGTGAAAATTGAAGGTTTTTTAAATAAAAATCTCAAAAAAAAAGTTAATTCATGAAATTTGACACACTAGGTGGGGTTTCTTAAGCAGGCTCACATATCGCACCTATACCTCTAAAGTGAATCAACTCAAAATTTTTCAATTTTCACTTTTTGCAAGAAAACGATACACAGTGGTCATATCTATCCACTGAAAAAATCTTACATCGATTTTTCTAGTCTTTCGCAAAAAAAAACACAGTTGTAACCCTCTTTGTATTATAAGAGTAGCTTCTTTAGAATCCACTAAAAAGGCATATTTTGAGTTCCACCCAAAAAAACTTGTTATTTTTGATGATCTCTGAAAAAATCACAAAAACAACTACTGTTGTATACTTATTATTCGCAATTCTTTACAACGAAAGAACTGTTTTTAAATTTTATAGTAAATATTAAAAAACCCGTTTTTTTCCTCTACTGAAAATTTGTAAATTTTGAGTTGACTCACTTTAGAGGTACAGGTGCGATATGTATATTAATCATGGATGGGCGCGTAAACTGTTTACGCTGTTTACGACTGCTGTTTACGCGTAAACAAACGTAAACGTAAACAGATTTCAATTGATGTAAACGTAAACAGACAAGTAAACGTAAACAAGTTCATATTTTTCTGTTTTTCTTACTAGAATTAAGAAGAAATCAAAGAATTTTTCACAATTTTTTTTTTTTATAAGAGAAACATAAATATAACATGTGTATATATTTACAGCAAAAAAACAAAAGACTTCCTTATTGTTAAGAAAATATACATATTTAATCATCATCACAAGGGATGTTATTCATTTTCAAGCTATAATAAATGTGTATCAATTTTTTGAACGCTCAAAAGTTAGTCGGTTTCTTATATCAGGATGTATGTAGCTCGAGTTTGAGAAAACCCTTTCTATTTGAGCAGATGAAGCCGGTATGTTTATAAGTTTGCAAGCCAGAGAAGACAATGATGGATATTTTAAAGACTCCATGCGCCAAAACAATCCAGCATCATTGCCCAAATCTTTTGAGAACAACACATTGAAATAATCTTTGCGATTCAAAAACAAATCCAATTCACGCAAACCTTCACCAGTCAACTCTGCGAAAAGGAAACTTGTTACTGAATTTGTTTGTTTTGTAGAGAGCTTCTCTCGATCATAAAAAGGAGTTAAGAAATATGCACTGAGGGCATATACATTAAGCGCTTGATCTTTGCGGTCACAAAATATTTTTTTCAAACTATTGGGTTCATTTAATGATAACCAGTAATTAACAGCTTCGGCTATACAGTAATTTAAGGATTGTACATTATTTCATAACGCGCAAACTGGGTCCAGTAAAGCGATGTCCTCCTCCACCCTTTCAAAAAGCATATCATAAAATAGGACATTTTTTATGTCGTTTTTAACTTTTCGCGATGAGTCTGCAACCAACTGGCGCATGAATATTACGTTATTTTTCAAACACAGGAAACAATCGCGCATAGAGCGCCAACGAGTTTCTGCAGGGATTTTGATTTTAGTACCACCTTTTTCAATGATTAATTTTTCAAGGTCTGGGTGGCGAAACTCTTTCAAAATTTTTGTAAGTTTGTCTGCGGTATCTTTATCCCCTATATTTTTAGCAAGCAGATTAGCGACGTGGGTTATGCAGTTGTTATGCCAGATATTAACGATTTTGCCCATCCTGATCATATTAGCAGCGTTGTCTGAAACAACTGCATACACTTCAGTGCCGTACATTTTCTTTGCTAGTTCAATTGATTCATCAATGATCTCTGATAGCTTCTCTGACGTCTCACTTTCGCTTGATAAGTCCCACGCATTTAAAAATGCCTTTTCTCCACCAGCATTACGAAGCATGGTAACTACTAACTTGCTATTACTCGCAGTATTTTTCCAGCCATCGATTAGAAGAACTGAGTCTAATCTAATTTGACTTCTGGCTTTTACAATCTGCCTCTCATATTCTTTATCCAATAAAGTTGTTGAAAGTGTTTTTCTGCTTGGTAAAACTTTGGAATAACCTGGTCTTAATTTCTGTAGAAGATCTTTAAAATGCTTTGATTCAATAACGTTGAGTGGAATGTTGCATCCGAAAAAGAATCTGGCTACTAATTCATTAATTTCTTCCTCATCTTTTTTAGAGGTCTTATCGAGAAAGTTGTGCAACATGAAATTTTTCTTTGATTTAGGCTTTTTAAAATTTGGTGGTGTAGTGGAAGCTGATGATGATGATGATATCGCGGAAACTGAAGGTAAT
Source organism: Cordilura impudica (assembly GCA_963682025.1). Classification (NCBI taxonomy): domain Eukaryota; kingdom Metazoa; phylum Arthropoda; class Insecta; order Diptera; family Scathophagidae; genus Cordilura; species Cordilura impudica. The sequence goes on from OY821521.1 coordinate 184,492,586, forward strand.
GATGATGATATTGTGGAAACTGAAGATAATGATGATGATATTGTGGAAACTGAAGATAATGATGACGATGTTGTTGGAGTTGCTGATATAGATGCTGTGTATGTAACTAGCGTTGTCGATGATGTCTTGGGAAGATCTGAAATCAATATTATTTCACAATCTTCATTTTGTGAAATATCCATTAAGGAAATATCAACACTGCTATCTAGATCCGTTATACAACTCATGTTCATATCATCCTTGTTGTTGTCCTCATTAGACTTCTTTTTACAACGAATTCTGTTCATAATGGTAGGCAAATATTACCCACATTTAGGCCAAATATTTAAAAAGTAATTAAGCTCACCTATGCGCCTTTAATCTTTCTGTTGCAATGGTTCCTAGCGTTTTTCTGCAAAACGAGCATAGCGCTGTATATTTTCTTCCATTTTTGTGCAACTCAAACCTTAAATCCACAAAAATATCTCTTTTGGCGTTACTGCAGGCCGACATTTTTATTAAACTTTACTGAATGCTTTGTAATTGTTGAAAAGTGTTGCCATGTTATGGCATTGTAAATGTTTTATGATAACTTTCAATAAAATTATTACCATATATTTGTTAACAAGCTAAAAATAAATGAATAAATTATTTTATACTATAATTTTTATTATTATTTTCAGTATTATTTTTATTATAATGATGTATTATTTGTATTGTTATATACTTTGTTTAAATTTAAACTTAAGTTGTGGCAGCTATTTCACATTTCGTCGAAGGAATCAGCTGCTTCTTTTACGTGTTTACGTCTGTTAACATGTTTACGTCTGTTTACGACTGTTTACGTCTGTTTACAGAGTAAAAGTAAACAGCGTCTGTTTACGCGTAAATGCCCATCCCTGATATTAATACATGAAGGTATATTTCAACCATGTTTTAAGCAAGATGAGCGCACGGAGGAGTGTGAAATTATGCATAGTTAGAGTTCATATAGAGGAGAAGTGCAGAATGATAAAATTTATACTCAATATGTGTTAAAAATATATTAAATTAAATAAACTAAAATATTTATAACAAATTATTTTATAAGAGCCTAAAGGTATGCTAATCAATTTTAGCCAATTCACAATTCATCGCCTGTGCATATATTATTGATGGTTTTTAAAGTGAGTACATTTTAATCCTCCTGTGTTAAATTGTGAATTGCTTAAAATTGATTAGCATACCTTTAGGCTCTTATAAAATTATTTTTTAACAATCCCATTTATGTTTCTTCTGTGTGTTCATCAAATATTTATAATGAAATTTAATGAATTTTATTTAAAAATTCACAATTTAATGAATTTTATTGAAATATTCATAAATTTATTATATATAGATTAAAAAAACATCGAAAGAAAAAAATTTAATAAAAAAATTAATACGTATTGCTGTAATATTTCAAAATTGTTAACCTTAAAATTCATTTTAATGGCGATAAGAATGAAGAGGAAATCACACAAGCTAATTTTGAGGACCTTGCTAAAACCTATTATTTGGAAGAAATAAAAAAATTGGCAAAACGCTGGACTAAAAATAAAACAGTGTTTTGCGAAAAAAAACCAAAAATATTTCATTAAAAAAGTCACTAAATTATCAAACAGCCCTCGTACGTGTATGCATATTTTATATGGATCTTGTAGCTATTTTTATGTAAATATCCATTTTATATAAGGTATGCTGTCAACACATAGCAACAACTCCTGATTGATGATGTTTTTAACTTTATGTTTAAAAATATAATGTTCATATGAGTTTTAAAAATAAAAATGCACATCCTAACGAAGCAAATAAATATTTTTAAGGCTTATTAATGTCATAACATATAATCCTTTTATATGGAAAATTTTAATATTATTCTTAAATATTCCTTTTAAATGCCGTAAAACGAATAAGTTTTTAACAAACATGTTAAATAATGAAAAAAAAAATAGAAACTGTAACGTATGCCTAAAAAAAAAAAAAATTATGGACAAATGTACGTAAATAAAATAGGAATAGAAATAAAGAAGAAGCATTTTTGATTAAATATTTATGTACATAATAAGGCTAAATCTACAAAAGGATACTAGCTCCATATTGGTTTGCCATCTGAACTTTTGGGAAAATTTTGCTAAAAATTTTTAAATTTCCTTTGTATTAACGGTGTCGAATTTCTTTTTTTTTTTTTTTTTTAATTTTTTAATTAAGAATTTTATTATCCAGAATACCTTAAATAGTTTGAGGCAACTCAGCTTTTAAATACTTTCGACTGAATATATTGTCAAATTGGTTTGTTCTGTGTGTGTTAAAAAACCCCAAGCACAACTTAAGACTTGTAATATCAAACCGAAGCTTCCAAGTCCTCCACAAAGAAGTTTTCGATGCAAAGGCGGTCATACAACCCATTAAAAGTTAATTAACTTAAGTATGTTAAACCATATGAAATGTGATTTTTTTAGATTATTTTAATTATCTTTAATTCTGTTTTAATAAAAAAAAATAGTTAAAAAAATTAGTCTTTTTTTAAGTGAAATGTTTTGAAAAAATTAAATCTCATGCAGAGTTTTGCGACTAAGTGTATGTCTTAAATTGTCACGGGCTTTACACATGCATTTCTGTTTACAAATGCCAGTGTGAGTTCATTTTCCAAATGTCAAAGACTAAACTTTAAAAATTTGTTTACTTCTCATATGTAAAAAAAAAATTTTTTTTTCACCACTTCCATCATCATACACATCTCCTTTGCCATATTTTCATAGGCCCTCACGGTGGGTTGAATGATAGTCAAAATGAGGATAAATTTAGGGAAGCCGTATTTTTATTAAAAAAAACTATCAGATTCCTACCCTCGAAATTCGAGTGCATATTCTAGGAAATTTTATTTTTTCATTAAATAAAGACCCTAAAGGTATGCTAGTCAATTATAGCCAATTCACAAAACAACACAAAAAAGAAACTCATTTTTATTACAAACACATTAACAAATATAATAAACACACACATAGCATTGTATAATTTTATGTATTTGTTAGTAGCAACTTTAAATGCAATTCATTCAAAATAAAGGAAAAAATTTAAAAATCTGTAAATCTGCAAAATAGCTAAGAAAAAATACCTTTCAAATAATATACGTTTGGTCAAAATCGGGATAAAACGGTAGAACAAAACAACGGTCACAAGAAATCGCCTAGCCTATTAATATTATAGATATATGTTTACAAATTATTATTAATACATTAAAAACTACCATTTGGTTCACAATTTTTCATATAACTTTGGATACTAAAGAGATAAATTAATAAATCAAACTATAGTGTATTTAATGCTCTATTGAAAAAATTAGTGTGTGACTCATGATTGTATTGTTGAAAAATTATGATATGTAATAACCTTTTTGTCGCTGTTTTCTGCATTATATTTCATCACTTTTTATAAACATTTTTAATTAATTTCCTCAATCATTTAAAAGTATTCTTAACGTTATAATTTATTCCATATAAATAGCACAATTATCACGGCATTTAATGCTAATCAAACATAAATAAAAATAAAAAATAAACGAATGACAGTAAAAAGCAAGTGTTTGGAGATAAAATGAAGGCACAATTTCGTTGGAAAGTGTTTGGACACAATATGAAGGCACGATTTCATTAGGAAGTGTTTGGAGATAAATTGAGGGAGCGAATAGCGTTATAAAAACGTTTTGAAAAATTAAAAATGACAAATAAAAAAAAAAAAAATTGAAAATGAAAAAGAAAAAAGAAAAATAAAAAATAAAAAATAAAAAATAAAAAATAAAAATAAAAAATAAAAAATAAAAAATTAAAAATAAAAAATTGAAAATGAAATATTTAAAACGAAATATTAAAAATTAAGATGAAAATTGAAAAATAAAAAACGAAAGATTAAAAATTATATATAAGAAATGGAAAAAAAAAATGAAAAACAGAAAATAAAAATGAAAATTGAAAAATACAAAATGAAAAATGAAAAGTTAAAAAATTAAAATTAAAAATTAAAAATTAAAAATTAAAAATCAAAAATTAAAAATTAAAAATTAAAAATTAAAAATAAAAAATTAAAAATTAAAAATTAAAACTTAAAAATTAAAAATTAAAAATTAAAAATTAAAAATTAAAAATTAAAAATTAAAAATTAAAAATTAAAACTTAAAAATTAAAAATTAAAAATTAAAAATTAAAAATTAAAAATTAAAACTTAAAAATTAAAAATTAAAAATTAAAAATTAAAAATTAAAAATTAAAAATTAAAAATTAAAAATTAAAAATTAAAAATTAAAAATTAAAAATTAAAAATTAAAAATTAAAAATAAAAAATTAAAAATTAAAAATTAAAAATTAAAAATTAAAAATTAAAAATTAAAAATTAAAAATTAAAAATTAAAAATTAAAAATTAAAAATTAAAAATAAAAATTAAAAATTAAAAATTAAAAATTAAAAATTAAAAATTAAAAATTAAAAATTAAAAATTAAAAATTAAAAATTAAAAATTAAAAATTAAAAATTAAAAATTAAAAATTAAAAATTAAAAATTAAAAATTAAAAATTAAAAATTAAAAATTAAAAATTAAAAATTAAAAATTAAAAATTAAAAATTAAAAATTAAAAATTAAAAATTAAAAATTAAAAATTAAAAATTAAAAATTAAAAATTAAAAATTAAAAATTAAAAATTAAAAATTAAAAATTAAAAATTAAAAATTAAAAATTAAAAATTAAAAATTAAAAATTAAAAATTAAAAATTAAAAATTAAAAATTAAAAATTAAAAATTAAAAATTAAAAATTAAAAATTAAAAATTAAAAATTAAAAATTAAAAATTAAAAATTAAAAATTAAAAATTAAAAATTAAAAATTAAAAATTAAAAATTAAAAATTAAAAATTAAAAATTAAAAATTAAAAATTAAAAATTAAAAATTAAAAATTAAAAATTAAAAATTAAAAATTAAAAATTAAAAATTAAAAATTAAAAATTAAAAATTAAAAATTAAAAATTAAAAATTAAAAATTAAAAATTAAAAATTAAAAATTAAAAATTAAAAATTAAAAATTAAAAATTAAAAATTAAAAATTAAAAATTAAAAATTAAAAATTAAAAATTAAAAATTAAAAATTAAAAATTAAAAATTAAAAATTAAAAATTAAAAATTAAAAATTAAAAATTAAAAATTAAAAATTAAAAATTAAAAATTAAAAATTAAAAATTAAAAATTAAAAATTAAAAATTAAAAATTAATAATTAAAAATTAAAAATTAAAAATTAAAAATTAAAAATTAAAAATTAAAAATTGAAAATTAAAAATTCAAAATTAAAAATTAAAAATTAAAAATAAAAAATTAAAAATTAAAAATTAAAAATTAAAAATTAAAAATTAAAAATTAAAAATTAAAAATTAAAAATTAAAAATTAAAAATTAAAAATTAAAAATTAAAAATTAAAAATTAAAAATTAAAAATTAAAAATTAAAAATTAAAAATTAAAAATTAAAAATTAAAAATTAAAAATTAAAAATTAAAAATTAGAAATTAAAAATGAAAAATTAAAAATGAAAAATTAAAAATTAAAAATTAAAAATTAAAAATTAAAAATTAAAAATTAGAAATTAAAAATTAAAAATTAAAAATTAAAAATTAAAAATTAAAAATTAAAAATTAAAAATTAAAAATTAAAAATTAAAAATTAAAAAACTAAAAATTAAAAATTAAAAATTAAAAATTAAAAATTAAAAATTAAAAATTAAAAATTAAAAATTAAAAATTAAAAATTAAAAATTAAAAATTAAAAATTAAAAATTAAAAATTAAAAATTAAAAATTAAAAATTAAAAATTAAAAATTAAAAATTAAAAATTAAAAATTAAAAATTAAAAATTAAAAATTAAAAATTAAAAATTAAAAATTAAAAATTAAAAATTAAAAATTAAAAATTAAAAATTAAAAATTAAAAATTAAAAATTAATAATTAAAAATTAAAAATTAAAAATTAAAAATTAAAAATTAAAAATTAAAAATTAAAAATTAAAAATTAAAAATTAAAAATTAAAAATTAAAAATTAAAAATTAAAAATTCAAAATTAAAAATTAAAAATAAAAAATTAAAAATTAAAAATTAAAAATTAAAAATTAAAAATTAAAAATTAAAAATTAAAAATTAAAAATTAAAAATTAAAAATTAAAAATTAAAAATTAAAAATTAAAAATTAAAAATTAAAAATTAAAAATTAAAAATTAAAAATTAAAAATTAAAAATTAGAAATTAAAAATGAAAAATTAAAAATGAAAAATTAAAAATTAAAAATTAAAAATTAAAAATTAGAAATTAAAAATTAAAAATTAAAAATTAAAAATTAAAAATTAAAAATTAAAAATTAAAAATTAAAAATTAAAAATTAAAAATTAAAAATTAAAAATTAAAAATTAAAAATTAAAAATTAAAAATTAAAAATTAAAAATTAAAAATTAAAAATTAAAAATTAAAAATTAAAAATTAAAAATTAGAAATTAAAAATTAAAAATTAAAAATTAAAAATTAAAAATTAAAAATAAAAAATGAAAAATAAAAAATTAGAAATAAAAAATAAAAAAATGAAAAATTTAAAAAATATGAAATGGAAAATGAAAAATAAAAAATGAAAAATTAAAAATAAGAAATTAAAAATTAAAAATTAAGAACGAAAAATTAAAAATGAAAAATGAAAAATAAAAAATAAAAAATAAAAAATTAAAAACATTTCTAAACGCAGGGTATAGAATATCGTATAGTCGGTCTAAACCAACTATAATTTCCTACTTGTTTTCTTTACTAATAGATAGAATTTTTTGCCAACTTTTACTTTTTCGGTAACGGTGGACCTTCTGTGGAAATACTCATATTCTCAATTTGTATATGATATTGGGTACTTTTCATATTGGCATCTTTATAAGTTGCTTAAAGCTTATTTGAAAAGTTTAAGAGATCTTCATCCGATGAATATGAAAATGAAAATGTCAGCAGGTCATATGACACAATCGCACTCGATGTGGAAAATGGTTTTTGCCTAGTGTTAAAAAAAATAGAGTGTAGTTAATACAAATGCAGCGATTGGAAATCGAGCCAAGAAAATCGCTAAAAAAAAAACAAACTTTTTTTGCGCTTTTTCGTTATTTTAGCATACTACTATAGGTATACCCTATGTGGTAAGAATACAATGAGTTTGTGCTGATGTTTATAACTGGCACAAATATCGGACCAAGACCACCTTTTATTATACCGGTCGACACAGAATCATTTTCTGAAGCGATATATCGATGTCCGTCCGTCCGTCAGGTAGCTGTCTGTCTGTTTGTCTGTCTGTCTGTGTTCCATTTAAACCTTGAGATCAAACTACAGGTTGGAAGTACGAATATATTTTGATAAAATTTTGTATATTGAAGTGGGTAAAAATTGGTAACATGTTCGGACATAGTCCCGATACAAATGGCTCTTATGAGTTCGACTCCATTTGGCAACTTATTATATAAATCTCGATCAAGTTTAGTTTGTATGTGTTTATTACATCCAGATTAATTGGTTTCCGCTCTATAACTATTTTTAGTCATAGTCCCTATATACATTTATACATATATACATATATACAAATCTTGAACTAAATATAACAAAAAAAAAAAAATAATATTGCACGAGTTTTGCTCAAATTTGGTAAATGTATGTTTTTGCAAAAAATAATTGATCATGATCTTTCCATTTTTGGACCTAGGCCTCAAATGAAAATAGCATCCGATGTAAGTTTTTTCATATGGGCAGGCTACAAATTTATTACATGGCATCCAAAATTTGGTTTATACTTATATTCTATATCCAATTAGTTGAAGACCCATTCTCTTACTTGATTTTTTTCTTGTTTCTTTTTCTTTGAAAAATTTTGAACAAAGCCTTCAAATACATCGAAATGAGTTTGATTTTTTTTTTTTTGGGGTACTAGGAATGAGTCTAAACATTCTCATTAGCGATAATCCTGACTCTCAGAAATGCTCATGTTACTCATTTCAGCATTATTTCAATAGACAGACAGACATACGGGGACATAGCAAAATCACCGGCCGGTTTGACTAAAATTTTGATGTGCTACAGTTATCACTAGAAACTAATATTGGCTTCATATTACGTAGCGAGCTTGTAAGTATTTAATGTGTAGCAAGTTCACAGTTCATTAACGTCAATTGTGACTTTTTTCGACAGTTTCTTTCAGTTTCTTAAATATGATGAATCAACACATTATGATTTGATTTTTTTTTAAGATTTTTATCCCATTTTCTACTACTAACTACTTGTTGTTACCTTTTAGTTTTATTTTCATAATTAATTGCTTTTTCACACTGTAATTAAAAATTAATTTAGATTTTTGATCACATGTTCAAAATTAATGACGCTTAAAATTCATTTTTATGACATACTCCAACAATGGAGTCTCTGTGCTGGCTTTTGCTGTATTGTAGGCCAAACAATAAAGCAAAATTCTAGTAATGGTTTGAAAGAAAAATATCATCTAGAAACAGACTTTTTGGTTTTTCTACTAAACTTATTTCGTTAAAAATAAAGATTGTTTTTTGTCTTTCTTGTGTTAAAACAGCCCAAATGTCTAGTTAAAATGGCGTCCTTTCATCTTTAAGGGAAACAACAGTATTGCATTTATAGAACACATTTCAGTTTTCTAAAGAGTACTAAACGTCTTTAAAGAAGAAAAAAAAACAAGAAAAAAAACACTGTTAATGACTTTGAAACGTCTTTACATTTGGCTGAGACTGCTTTTGATGCCATGTAACAAAGTATGGAACTTTTAGTGTTGTGTAAGAGGTTTTTGTGCAAGTTTTTTTTTGTTGATTCGTTACGATGCTTGGCAAACCATAAATCAAGAAAAGGTCACAGCAACTTGAGATTAGTATAAGGATTTTCAATAGGGTCTACTATATACTTATAGTTAACAAAAACAACAGCAACAACATAAACACAAATGTCTTGTGGTTTAAGTAAAAATTGGCAAATATAAAGTAAATAAAAAATTAGAGAAAACAGTTGAAGTTACAGAGGAAAAAGAAAATAAACTTAAAAACGAATGATAACGATTTGCTGCAGCCTGTTTTTGTTTAGATTTCTTTGCTTCGAACTGATATTACTTTCCACTGTTTTGCTAATGTTTTTATTTCTTTAAACCAGAAAATTGTTGCCAAAAATCAAATGATAATCAAACAAAGCAACAAAATTAACAATCTTTGGTTTTCTTTTGGGGCAGTTTTGAAAAATTATCAAGATTTCAACAAAGATGGACAAGGATATTGGCTTGAAACTTTCATGTTATTCATTTTAATTTATAACTGGCAGAGCCCAGCCATCGAAATTCGAGTGCAAATTCTAGAAAATTTTATTTTATCATTCAATTTATTTCTTTCAATGTTTATAATCTTTTTAATTCATTAAGTTTATTTATTATAAATATTTATTGAACATACAGAAATAAAGGCTACCTTGTATGCCACCTAAAGGTATTCAAATTTTTGGCACTTCACAATTCAACACTGGGTATGTGTTATGCAATTATTGTATATGAAATCTGTACGTTAACTTTCGTGGTGTTGCATAATGTAAAGTTGATTGTGCACGCATAAATTTCCTCAAACTCAACGAATTTATAATAGCTCAAAAGAAGGAACTTGATCTACCGAGTGTTCTGAGAGCAAAACGATCAAGATCCATTCATTAGAAGAGGAGCTATGAGAATTCGAATTGCTTGAGTGAATGTGTCCCATAAGAAATGTACAGGGAAGAATCGCGTTTGAGTATAACTTGAGTAAGGTCGGAGTTGAGTAAATTTCAATGATTGATGACATATTTGTGTCTAAATACCTTTCATCAAAAAAAAATGAAGGAAATCGGCCGGATACCATCCAACGTGTTGGCAACAAATAAAAAAAAAAATTAAGATTTTGTGTAAATAATGTATTTAAATGTTTACAAACTTTAAATAAAAAAAATAAAAAACAAACAAAAAAAAAATTTTAAAGTTAAAGAAGTTCCAGCGGTAAAAAATAATTTTTTATTAAAATTTTATTTTTTAAATTAATAAAAAAACGAAATTTACTAGACAACAACTAATTTCATCTAGCAAAAGAAAAGATGTTCACATTGAAGAAAACTTTAAAAATTTTTTTTATTAAAGCCAATGTTGTTGACAATTGAAAAAGAGTTTGACTTAAACAACAATTGGTTTCTCGCGAAAATGAAATATATGAAAATTTTATAATATTAATATATGTATATGTATATATTATTAATAGGCCAGGCGATTTCTTGTGATCGATGTTTTGTTCTACCGTTTTATCCCGATTTTGATCAAACGTATTTTATTTTAAAAGTATTTCTTTTAAGCTGTTCGCCAGATTTACAGATTTTTAAATTTTTTCCTGTAATTTTAGTAAATTGCATTTAAGTTTGCTACCAACACATACATAAAATTATACATATGCTATGTGTGTGTTTATTAAACCTGTTAATGTATTTGTTAATGAGTTTGTTATCTTCATTAACAATAATAATAAACCAAAAAGGTGTTGGTTTGTGAATTCGTTAAGTTGAAAAATAAAGTTGCCTAGAAATTGCACTCGAATTTCGAGTGCTGGAATCTGCTAGTATAAATTGATAACTGTTGATGCATTGCTGCATTTCTGTCACATACATAAATATAAACGCTTAAAAGTAGGTGTCTCAAACCAGAGCATCACTTTACCCTAATGGCTAAAACAACATTGATTTTTATAATTAGGCTTTCAAAAAAAATAAAATTTCATATCCCTTAAATTTGTTTTTCTTTTTGGTAATTTTTTTAAAATAGTCCAAAATGGGTATTATTTAAGGGGGGTAAGGTTCTAAAACCAATTTTTTTTTTTCATTCTTTTTACTGAATGTACAACATTTCGCGACTGTTGTGTCAAAATTTCAATAAAATTGGAGCAAATGTAACGAAGATACAGCGTTTCAAACGACCGGCCTCGGAGATTCGCTGTCACGTACTTATTTATTAAAAATTTTAACTGAAATGTTTTCGAAGATACTACAAATGTTATACTATAACGTGTATATGAAATAAATAATCCAACATTATTCACATCTTCAAAAAAAAAAAAAATATGAAAATACGCCTTTTTTCGCTTTTAAAACCTTACCCCCCCTAATGCTTATAAAGTCATGTAGGGAATTTTACACAAAAAATAAACTACAGATTTCTAGATGCATGTACGATTAATTGTTAATTCTTAATTTTTAATTTTTAATTTTTAATTTTTAATTTTTAATTTTTAATTTTTAATTTTTAATTTTTAATTTTTAATTTATAATTTTTACTTTTTAATTTTTAATTTTAAATTTTAAATTTTAAATTTTAAATTTTAAATTTTAAATTTTTAATTTTTAAATTTTAAATTTTAATTTTTAAATTTTAAATTTTAATTTTTAATTTTTAATTTTGAATTTTGAATTTTGAATTTTGAATTTTGAATTTTGAATTTTTAATTTTTAATTTATAATTTTTACTTTTTAATTTTTAATTTTAAATTTTAAATTTTAAATTTTAAATTTTAAATTTTAAATTTTAAATTTTAAATTTTTAATTTTTAAATTTTAAATTTTAATTTTTAAATTTTAAATTTTAAATTTTAATTTTGAATTTTGAATTTTGAATTTTGAATTTTGAATTTTGAATTTTGAATTTTGAATTTTGAATTTTGAATTTTGAATTTTGAATTTTGAATTTTGAATTTTGAATTTTGAATTTTGAATTTTGAATTTTGAATTTTGAATTTTGAATTTTGAATTTTGAATTTTGAATTTTGAATTTTGAATTTTGAATTTTGAATTTTGAATTTTGAATTTTGAATTTTGAATTTTGAATTTTGAATTTTGAATTTTGAATTTTGAATTTTGAATTTTGAATTTTGAATTTTGAATTTTGAATTTTGAATTTTGAATTTTGAATTTTGAATTTTGAATTTTGAATTTTGAATTTTGAATTTTGAATTTTGAATTTTTAATTTCGAATTTTGAATTTTGAATTTTGAATTTTGAATTTTGAATTTTGAATTTTGAATTTTGAATTTTGAATTTTGAATTTTGAATTTTGAATTTTGAATTTTGAATTTTGAATTTTGAATTTTGAATTTTGAATTTTGAAATTTGAATTTTGAATTTGGAATTTTGAATTTTTAATTTTTAATTTTTAATTTTTAATTTTTAATTTTTAATTTTTAATTTTTAATTTTTAATTTTTAATTTTTAATTTTTAATTTTTAATTTTTAATTTTTAGTTTTTAGTTTTTAATTTTTTATTTTTAATTTTTAATTTTTAGTATATAATATTTATTTTTTAATATTTAATTTTTTTATAATTTTTATTAATGTTTAATATTTAATTTTTAATTTGAACGATAAAAAAACAATTGCGAAAATTTTAGTCGGTTTAGACCGACTATACGATACCATATACCATGGTTTAGAGACCCTACCTCTTCGGTCCAACTAATTGGATATAGAAAATAAGCATAAACCAAATTTGAGTGACGTTGTTATTAATTTTTTTGGCTGCAGATATGAAAAAGTTCATATCGGATGTTATATCTATATGGGGACTAGGTCGAAAAATGGACCGATCCTGACCATATTTGGTAATTTCACTTATATTTTGAATATATACAAAACAAATTTGAGAAAAATCTGTGCAATATTTTTGTTTTTTGATAGATTTAAGTAAAAACCGGGAAGCAGCTTTATATGGGGGCTATGAAAAAGAATTGCCATATGGGGTTTATTTTTGGATAAATGATAAATAGATGTAATAAACACAAACAACCCCAATTTGACCGAGATCTATATGATAATTTGGATCTTATGGTAATTTATGTCGATTTCACAGGGGTCATTTGTATGGGGACTAGGTCTGAACATGGACCGAATTCCGCCAATTTCAATAGCGTTCATGCTATGGCAGATAAAAGCGACTCAGAAAGTGATTCTGAGTCGATCGGTATAATAAAAGATGGGTCTAGGTCAAATATTTTTAGTAGTTACAAACACAAGCACAAAGTCATTAAGCCCAAACCACGTAGTGGTATAGGGTATAAATATGTGGTAATACTTGCTTAGGCCAGAGTGGCACGTGCATTATTAATATACACACAACTGTAATGACTTCAACTATTCGAAGAATTTAACATATTCAACATATCTTAAGAAAAACAACAAACACACTGAAAAATTTTATTTTTTCAAGAGTTTTTTCAAAGTTTCATTCATATCTCTTGACCCCTTTAAGCGATTTTGACGATGAATAGCAACTCCTTTGGGATGTTAATAAACGATTTTATTTAAAAACGAACGGTCTAGCTTAGATATTGACGGCGTGATTTTGATTTCCACAGACAGACGAACAGACGGACGGACGGTCATCGCTAAATCATCTTCCCTTGTTATAATGATCAAGAAAATATATGGTTTTGGGGTCTCCGGAATTTATTTCGATACGTTACAAATGGAATGGCAAACCTATATATACCCTCTGCCACTGAGGTGTGGAAGGTATAATATTAGCACATTGATCACAAATTAAAAATCATGAAATTAAAGGATTTTAAACAAAATATTTATAAATTGCTATTGTTTTGCACACAACAAAATTTACTTCCTCTTAAATAAATAAATGTACTCCAACATAATTTCGTAGAATAAATTTTTTCCCGAAAATGAATATTCTAAGAAATAATCAATCTTTTATGTTTGTATTATTTCTGTTGCTTTTGTTTTGCACAATATTGTACATATTTATATAAACATTTTACATTCCATATGAAAAGCTTATACCATTAAGTAAAGGCTATAATAAAACCTCGTATGCTTTTCCAATCACAGCAAAAAGGAAATAAATACCAAAAATAAATCTTTCGAATAATTGGAAAACCAACACTGTCAACTCTAAATGGTAATAAATGAATTCCATAATAAATTTTAGGATAATTTCCATTTGCTGAGCATCAAATAAATACCTTTTGTTGTAAAGTGTAGTCATAAATCCTTAAAAAAAAGTACCAAAAATTACACACCTGCAAATAAAACAATGAAAAAAATAATAATTGATTAATTTATTGTTTATTTAATTTGTTTGAATTTGGTAAAACATAGATAAATTATAAAGTAAATTTAAAAACATGTCAATAATAATGTAATCCATCATAATTTGCTAAAACAACTAAGAAATAAAGTACAAAAAAATCACTTAAAGCATAAATATATAAAAGCTAACGAATTTCTGGTAACACATGATACTCTTAGGCTACATTAAGACAAGCCAGAAGCATACTTTGTTTATAGATGGCAATATAAAACAAACAATTTTCCTGTAAAATCTCAACAACACAACCTACGATCATAAACAAACAAAAACTGAAGAGTTTTTGCCAGACACAAAACTATATAAAATAATTGACAACAGGGTAGACGGACAATCGATTGTTTTTTTTTTTTGGATTTTACACAAGCTTATATTTTGCAAATCAAATTTTGGTCAGAGACATACATTTACGAAATAAAAAAAATAACATGCATTAGGTTGTTTAACAATAAATGACAACCATAAAGAGAAAAAAACAACAATTTTATGATAAATCTTGATTTTTATTGTCTGCAATGAATAAACAATTAAAAAAGAATTTTGTAAAGTTTTTTAGGCTCTCCTCTATTCATCGAAACATTCGTTGTTTTAAAATAACCAATCAAAAATAATCCATATTTTTTTATAATACTCAAAAATAGAACGAACTTGGAAAAAAACTTTAGCTAGAACCGGAAAGGGGGGAAATGGTTTTTAGGGACACTTAAAGGAAGTATAACACTATTTGGGGCATAGTTAGTAGGTAAAAAGGAAATAAAAGAAAATGAGGAAAATTCAAATTTGCCTGCATATACGAAAAACTTTATTTCGAATGCTATATTTATATGGGGAATTGATCGAAACATAGACCGATCTTGGCCATATTTGGTAAACTCACTTATTTACTCAGAAACATATGCTAACCAAATATGAGACAAATCTATAAAATATTTTTGTTTTTGGATAGATTTAAGTGAAGATCGGGAACTAGCATTATATGTCAAAAACGGTGGATTCTGGTACCTAAAAGGGTGTAGAAACTTTAAATGCCTTTTTTCTCAAAACTTAATTTTCACACACTAGGTCCCTTTTCGCGGAGAAGTTCACATATGGGGCTATGACTAAGAATTGCCCTACAGGGTTTATTTTTGGAAAACTAATTATTGCTTGTAATAAATACACACAAACTAAAATGGACCGAGATATACATGATAATTTGGGTTTTATGGCAATTTAAGTCGATCTAAATATGCACCGATTTTCACCGATTTCGGCAGCGTTCGTGCATGCCCAATAGAAGCTTATTTAAAAAATTTCATGCAAATATGTTTACGTGGACACACAGATGGACAGAAAGATAGACAGAAAGTGATTCTGAGTCAATCGGTATAATGAAAGATGTGTCTAGGTCAAATATTTAAAAAAATTCAGCACAATGTCTTTCATTATACGGTATAGAAATATTTGATAACACGGAGAAATTCGTCGAACATATGATGGTGTTAGAAGTTATTTTGCCTTAGATCGATTCTATTTCAGAAGAGATGTTATATAAACCGATTTTTGGAAAAAAAAACTCAATTTTATAGTTAATCAAAAATTACGAAATAAACATAAATATTAAATGCAAAGAAGTTCAATGATACACTAGCATATTCCAGCCCTCGAAATTCGAGTGCAATTTCTGGGAAATTTTATTTTTTTTTCATTAAATAAAGACCCAGAAGGTATGCTAATCATTTATAGCCATTTCACAAATCAACACAAAAACAAACTAATTTTTATTACAAACACATTAACAAATTAAATAAACACCCACATAACATGGTATAATTTTATGTATGTATTAATACTAACTTTAAATGCAATTTACTCAAAATAAAGGAAAAAATAAAAAATCTGTAAATCGGCAAAACGGCTAAAAAAAAATACCTTTCAAATAATATACGTTTGGTCAAAATCGGTATAAAACAGTAGAACAAACATCGGTCACAAGAAATCGCCTAGCCTATTAATATTATAGATACCAAAATTTATCAAAATATATGCATACTAGTAGCCCTGTCGCGTTTCGCTATGACCTACTGAGACTTATTGAAATGTTTTATTTCATAATCAATTTTTGTATTGTGCAATTCAAATATTTTATTTAATTTATTTTTTTTTTTTTTTGGTTTTTTCATTCGGCGTTTCTACTCTGGAGCAAGGTATATAGCTGCCGATGAGAAGAACATGGAGTTTAAAAATTAAATCTGGCAACATTTAACGATGACCTTGAATTAAGAATATAATTTGCAAATTTTTGATTTTAGCGATTTTTGATTTTGGCGATTTGTGATATTGCTCACTTTTGATTTTGATGATTTTTATTTTTTGCGGTTTTTATATCTCGCGATTTTTAGATTTGGCGATTTTTAATTTTGTCGATTTTGGCATTTGGCGACTCCACCCATATTTTCCATGACTACTCACATCTATAATATTAATAGGCTAGGCGATTTCTTGTGACTGATGTTTTGTTCTACCGTTTTATCCCGCTTTTTACCAAACGATATATTATTTGAAAGGTATTTATTTTTAGGCGATTTGCAGATTTACAGATTTTTAAATTTTTTCATTTATTTTGAGTAAATTGCATTTAAAGTTGCTACTAACACATACATAAAATTATACAATGCTATGTATGTGTTTATTAAATTTGATAATGTGTTTATAATAAAAATGTGTGTTTTTTGTGTTGATTTGTGAATTGGCTATAATTGATTAGCATACCTTTAGGGTCTTTATTTAATGCAAAAATAAAATTTCCTAGAATTTGCACTCGAATTTCGAGGGCGTTCGTAGTACTTCATATTTTTTGTATAGTAAATGGCAAAAAAAAAAAACATTTTACTAAACTGTTAGTAAACATTTTCCAATGGACAGAATAAACTCAATTCCTTCACTGTTATTAGCTTAAGTATGTAGCTTTCCGTGGGTAGGCATGTGTCCACATATGTGCAATTGAACAAAAGTTATGAGCCAAAAACAAAAGGGTACCGGCAACCGACCATTTTCCCCTATAGATTTGCGATCTATAGTTTGATTACAAGGTTTACATGGACACACAGACAGACGGACGGACATCGCTAAATCGACTCAGAAAATGATTCTGAGTTGATTGGTATTATGAAAGTCTAGATCAAATATTTTGGGTAGTTGCAAACTTCACCGCAAAGTTAATGTACCCTGGGTATAATTAAAACAATATATTTGTGAAAATTTTTAAAAAAACTTTTTGGTTTCTTGGTTGAGGTTTTTGTTCAAATGAGAGCCGAAAAATATATTTTCAAACTTAACCAAAAAGTTGCCAATAAGTTAGTGCTGGATCTTTCTTTATGGGTTGCCCGATAATTATACTTTTTTAAGTTATAAACGGAATGACAAACTATCAAAAATATCGAGAAGAGTAAAAAATAGATTTGAATACGCTTAAATAATTATTTTTTTTTATGTATTTGAGTATCGAATTACAAATAAATAAATTTTCAGAATTTGAAATTTAAATACTAAATTATATACAATTTAATTTATTGTTCATACTAAGCAGTTTTTTCAAAACAATTTTACTGCAAAAAAAAATTCGTTTGCATACATCACGATGTACTTAAGTGTGTGTGTAAATGAAATCATATAAAACTTGTCATTGCTAAAAATAATACAAAAAATAATCAATTTATTTTTTTATACCATTTTTTTTTGCTTAATTTCAATATTTTATTTAATTTATATTACTCAACTTTTAAAGCAATTTTGAGTTAAAAAGAAATAAATAAGAAACTCGTTTTATTAAAACAAACTGTTTAGTCAATTTACAAATAAAAAAATATTAGCTTTTTTATAGGAAACTTTTAAACTAAAATGACGTCTTAATATACTCGCATAGTTGCAGTATGTGTATGAATTTCTTAATAATAACAGGAAAGTCGGTATACTAAGGAACAGCTGTGTATTTGTTTAAGTAATACAAATAAATATATCAATATATTTCTTAAATCAATAATAAAATGACAAAGCAAATGAAATATTATGGCAAATAGTTTTTGAAAATTTAATTAGAGTAATGCATTTAGTATGTTCTTTGGATTGATATTTATATTGACTTTGTATATGTATATGATTCGGATATCATTAGATCTGAAATATGACCGTAAAACACAAAAATATGAAAGTGGTCATAGCCAGCGATTCATTTTTCATTCGTTGTCATATAAATTCCCTTTTTTTATTCCTTTTTATTTGTCTATTTATTTTTACTAACAGATTCCAGCGCTCGAAATTCGAGTGCAATTTCTAGGCCGCTTTATTTTTCAACTTAGCAAATTCACAAACCAACACTTTTATGGTTAATTATTATTGTGAATGAAGATAACAAACTCATTAACAATCGCATTAACAAATTTAATAAAACACGCGTAGCATATGTATAATTTTAGGTATGTGTTAGTAGCAACTTTAAATACAAATTACTCAAAATAAAGGCAAAAAAAAGAAATACCTTTCAAATAATATACGTTTGGCCAAAATCGGGATAAAACGGTAGAACAAAACATCGGTCACAAGAAATCGCCTAGCCTATTAATATTATAGAATATTATTATTATTATATATTAATTTAATTATTATTACAAATAAATAAAAAAAAATAATTTTTCCACATTTCTATAGAAAAAAAGTGATTTTTTTTTCTTGAGGTTAACATATTGTGGGCATTACAGTATCGAAGGTATGAAATTTTAGTTAGTTAGATGTTACATACCATCGGAAAGGCTAATTTGTCTAGTTTCTCAGTATATGTTTTATTTTTAAGGTTTTAGAAACACTTACACACTAATAGGAAAAAATTCAAATTAATGCATATGTTAAAAATTGAAAAAGCGTTGTCTTGAGTTACAAAACATTTTTTTTTATAGATATCCCACTCGCATCCAACTAAGCGACCAAAAAGATCTTAATGGAAAAACCTAAGATTTCTTTTGAGCAAAAAAAAAAATTCCTTTTTTTAAAAAAAATCTCTTTTTGAAAAAAAAGTCAAAAAAATTTTTGATTTTGCAAAAAGAAGTCAAAAAAAATTTTTTTTTTAAATTTTTTTTCGAAACACTAAAAAATAGCTATGTTAACTACTTGGAACAAATTTTGTTAAGAACAATAGGTAAAAAGGTACATGGATGAGAGAAAACCTGTTTGGCCAAAATGTCAAATTTTGACCCCCTCTAACTCAGAGAGTTCTGGGCCGATCTTGTTGAAAAATTGTGTCTAGGCTACTATCCAATATTAATTAAATTAAAAAAACCATGAAGAAAAAATTTAATGAAAAAATAAAATTCCCCAGAATTTTCACTCGAATTTCGAGAGCTGGGCTCTGCTACCCAGGAAAAATTTAGTAATAGCAGCACATTGATTTTTGCATTACCAATAATGACCTACGCCTGCCCACGCTGCATTACTTCGAAAGTGAAAATAAGGCGTTCCTAATAATGTGTTATACAGCTAATTATATTTCATGCCAGCTCCTTGCATACTACATTAGTTTCAATGTAAAAATAATGAGTTGCTAGTACTGTGTTGTAGCTACTTCTTTGGCAGTTAAAATCTATTTTTGGGATGGTTATTTAAATTTTTCTTCAAATTGTTAATCGAAATTATTTCAAATTAAAATAAATAAAAAACGGATAGAAAAAATGTATAAACATAATAAAAAAATAGTTTTTTGATTTAAATATTTCTGGTTTTTAATGATTTTAATTGAAATATCTTGTTAATTATAAAAGCGTATATAATACGTATATAATGTCTAAAGTATAGTGGTTTAGGTAGTATACATATGACTTGACTCATATTTATAATATGCTAGGCTAAAAGAATTGACCTGGTAGTACTTTTCCAATAGAATCAATTTTTTTTTATTTGTAAAGAGTTATCTGAAACAAAGAATATTATATTATGTATATGTAAATAGGAAAATATAAAGGTTTTACTTACCTTTCATTGCTTTCACAGTAAGTATGCAGTTGTGGAACCAAAGTAAAGCCCCTTTTATATGGAAGCTTAACGACGTTAGCCGCAACATCATCAAAACAGTATAATCTTTCGACTGACTCTTCTTCTTCCATAGCTATATTTATATGCAATGATTCCATAGGATAATCAAAAAAAATTTTTAATATTTAAAAATTGTTTACCTTCAAACTCTTTTTCATTTAATATTTTGGTAATCCTTAAGAACATTTTGTTATTTATGAAACAAATGTTGTCTGGATCTTTGGTGCTAAAATAGCCTTTAGATACAAATATCGAACTTGGTTCCCCATTTTTAAATCTAAGACCCAGAACCGCATTTTTAATAGTAATTTGATTATTTGCAAATGTGTTGAAAATTTGTTGGCATAAGTGCTTGGGCATTCTAATACTTCTTTTGATTGTTTGCATATAATTTTCAAAGCTATATGCCGAAAAATTATGTAAGGCACCAAATTCTTCGACACATTTTTTCAAGTGCAAAAGATTGTGTACATTATATGAAACACTGGATCTTCCATACAATACTGGAAACATTTGTACATACTTTTTTATCATATCATGTGCCTTATTAATTTCTGTTTCGTTTGTAGTTGATAAAAATATTCTGTAGGAGCAATGCAGCAAAAGAAAGTGTTGATACATTTCATGAGGAATATAATCTTTTAAGAGGACTATACCTGTGTAGAATTGTAACATTTTTGATTATTTATATCCCGGTTATTCTACGAGTATATTATTATTGATTTACCTGTGTATAATACAAACTGTCTGAACTCAGTTGCTTTCCACCTTTTTATTTCAAGTAAACTTCTCGGCTTACGTGCAAACTCGCGAGGAATATGCGGACATAATGAGCAAAGTGTTTCAGATATAGATATAGCTGCAGATCGGGGCATTGGTATAATAGTCTTTTTTTAAGATCATGTACGTTATCATTTTTTTTGTTACTCCCAAATCTATAAGGTGCATAGAGTCAAGTGGAAATTGGGATATCATTCCAATTCCAATCCTTTCTAGTTGCATTTGCATGTCCATATGAATTGGTTGGTGAAATTCTTTATACTTTCTAGAATGAAAGTCTTCATTTGTTCTTTTTTCACCAGCAAATGTTGAGTATGTTATTGTATTGTCAATTCGTTGGCCAACTTGTTGGCCTTTTGAGCATCCATTGAGTGTTGTGTGACCCTTTATGCCGCATACAAATGACTTCGCTGGAGCATCACAAATAAATGCGCGTATGATAACGCTAATTTTTTTCTCATCAATAATGAAACCATTACTCTTTAAATCTTCGACCTCTTTTACAAAATCGTGAAAAAAAACAATTAATGTCCACTGGTTTTTTTTGGCCCTATGTAGCACCCTATCAGAAACACTGAACAATTCGGAATGTTTATAAATCGTCCTAAAATTGGCCACAGTCCTTCACCACTATTTTTAAATATTGGCAATCCATCTACTCCAATGTCGATTAAAATCTTTTCCACCTCGGAAGTTTTAATTATATTAACAAATTTTTCTAGCTGACGACTTAGTCCAATATGGATATATGTTCCAGGTGAAACTGTTCTCTTTTCACACCGAGTGTTTTTGCCCAAGAGCCCCCCGACTGATGCGGGAACTTCTAAGTTTTCAGATCTTAAAATTGTAAGAAGGTTGTTTGTACATTCTACTGTTGGTTTATTTTCCAGAAACCACACTTTAAGTTTTTCAGCCAAACTTGGTGTGGCAATTCTCGGATCTGAATGGTGAAAAGTAACCTGTTCCGTTTCACTGGAAGTGTCACAAGTGGGAATGTTAGAAGAAATACTTGCATCCGGCAAATTAGAAATGGCAACATTTTGAGAAGAAGGTACATTTTCTGGCGGCAAACGCTTCAATAAATTCCTTACAATTTCTTGTTCTTTTCTTAAATTTCTTTTATATTGTCTTTTGCTTGACATTATTCCTTGATTTTAGCGATGGTTAAAAAAATAGTAAAATAATTAATTTTAAGCACTTTCAGTTTTTTATTATTTTGTAAAAAATCACTTTTTTTCCGTTTCAAATATAGTATTTAGAATTATGATAAATTAGTTGCCACGCGACTAGCTACAAATTTAATATAATAATAAATATAAGCTTTCTGAAGTTGTAGCCTGTAGACATGATTGCATTTGCGAAAAGTTATGCTAAAGCAAGTGATGCATATATTCAATGAAAACAAAAAGCGCTTTATTAAATATGATACATACAAAAATAAAATATTATTAAATTTAGGGGCAATGCCCTGATCGGTTTCAAGTTTTCACCACTTATAAAACATTTTATTGCGGTTCTAAGAAAATACTTTTTTTTCGGCGGTCGAGCCTATTTTCCAATTTATGGACCTCTAAAGTTTTGACATTGACTTGTATATAACTTTGTTATTTAGTATCGGATTTCAGCAATATATATATCATTTGAAAGCCTACTCGAGTGCCTTCTATTTGATATTTTTAGATTTGAAATCCATTAACGCGTTATGAACCTATTTAAAATTTTGTATTTTTGTAATAGTTTTTTCTTAAATATGAAATTATCTCGTAAATGCACATTTAACATGTGTGTTTTTACATAAGTTGGATAAAAGCTGGCTGACCTTATGTAAAAACACATATGATAAATGTGTATTTACGGGATAATTCCATACTTAAGAAAAAACTCTATTACAAAAATAAAAAATTTTAAATAGGTTCATAATGGGTTAATGGATTTCAAATCTAAAAATATCAAATAGAAGGCATTCAAGTAAGCTTTCAAATATTTTATAAAATATTTTATAAGTGGTGAAAACTTGAAACCGATCAGGGCATTGCCCCTAAATTTAATAATATTTTATTTTTGTATGTATCATATTTAATAAAGCGCTTTAATATTTCAAATGTGTTCACAACACAGATTTAAAATCAGCTGTTGCTTTATTCTAGAAAAAATCATTAAATTGTGAAATTCCACAGAAACCACGTGTGAATTGGTGTAAAATAAGATAAAATTTTTGTATAACAATAAAATGGCCAAACGTGCAAATAAAAAAATAACAACGGAGGAGCTATTTGCACAAATTGTTTGCAAATTAGACGTGATGAAGAGGGATATTGTTGAGCTCAAAGGTAAGTACTCCACATTAATGGCCACCAACATTGGTTGCCGTTAATCAAATTTATCAATTTTTGGTTGTTTTTAGAAAATTTTTATAATGGAAATGCGAATTTGGGCAACATTATAGCAGAGCAAACCCTGGCTCTAAAGTCAACGTTTGCGACTATTTTCCAAACCCCTCAATATACCAATATTTTTCCCATAAAATCAATGCAGGCTCTACATGAATGGGAAAATACTATAAATGACGTAAACAAGCCTGCAATGGTAATTTAATATTATAATTGAACTATAGCGACTTTATATAATATCTCTTTAAAGCTGTCAAAACTTTACTGGGTTCATCAGGGATTAAAAAAAATTTGAAATATATATTGTGCCAGCAGTTGATGCTTGAAGTCAATCTCGAAGGCATCCACAATAAATTAAGATTGAAAAACTTCACAAAAGTTATGGATGTACTTTTTTGTAAGTACATAAGTATATCTTAACAAATATTATTGGGCAATTCCCAACTAGTAGTGTATACAACAGATACAACGATACAATATCCATTGTGAATTGCCCATATGTATTGTATATAATAATTATAATATGTATAAATAATACTATATATCATCAATATTTCGATTGTTTAATTCGGTTCTTTAATTTTTTTCACAGCCGCTGCAATTGACCAAGAAAAACCGCATGACTTTCAGAAAGACATGAGAACGGCTTTATCCGCTGCCAAAAATCGGTATCACAAGGATGAATGCATCCGGAAGAAAAAGGCTAAGCTGAACCCAACAAACACAAATGACGAAAATTAATTAAATTAAATTTAATTGAAAATAATCTGATCTCTTAATAATAATTTGATCTCTTTAATATATTTAAGTTTTTTTCATTATAAACATAAAATAAGTTTTAATAGCAAAAAATTAATATACATATTTTTTAATATACTACTTTAAATTTAATATCAGAAATTATCAATTATTTGCTAAAATTATCAATTTTGTTTTAGAAAATAATTTAATTTAATATATTAATTTCAGATTCGTCGAGTTAATTTCAGAACTTATTAAGTTCATTTCAGATGTTATCAATTTAATTTCACATACATACATATGTATATTACTTTGATTTCAGTTATTATTATATAAGTATCTGTAATAAAATTATTAATATCTGAAATAAAATAAATAGATTCTGAAAATAGTTGCTACTTTCTGAAATTATTATATTGTTATTAGTTCTGTAGCCAGTTCATTTTCTCCCTCTTTGTATCAGTAGCCACTTTTTCAGTACCTATTGACAATGCGTTATTTGCACCCCTGTTATAATGCATTATTATGCTTTTCATAGCAACCAGTTATAAACTAAATTTATACCACCATTTATTTTTGCCTTACCAAGAACTAGTTATTTGTGCCTTACCATTAACTAGTTATTTTACTCCCTATTCGTAAGCTTAGAGGCAACTAGCTACCTCCAATGACATCCCCGTGTTAAAACAATGAGCTTATCAGGCAAACTTCAACCAGTTACTTCTCGTTCTAAACCCCATTATTTGGTAATGTTTTTTTTTGCTGGGTAGTAATTCTTAAAAGACTCGCAAATAATCTGAAATTGGACTAAGATATGACTCCAAAATCGCGATAAGAATATGATTATAAAATGACTCAAAAAAGTACTCGCAAATCTATAATATTAATAGGCAAGACGATTTCTTGTGACCGATATAAAAATTGTAGTGAGCAACTGATTTTGACCAAACATACCTCATTTGAAAGGTATTTCTTTTTAGCTGTCCACCAGACTTACAGATTTGCATCGTCTGGAACATTTTTTTGCAATAATGCTCATTTAAAGTTGCTACTAACACATACATAAAATACATACATGGTGTCTGTGTTTATTATAAATATCAAAAGCCCTGTGTTGAATCGTGAATTAGATAAAATTGATGAGCATACCTTTAGGCTCTTATAAAATTATTTATTGAACGAAAAAATAAAATTTCCTTGAATTTGGACTCGAAGTTCGAGGGCTGATCTCTTCTAGTTTTTATAAATATGACTGGAAAATGAGTCGAAGCTGGTCAGAAAATCAGATAATACAAGACTCTTCCAGAAGAGTCGCGGGTAGGATATCATTTTCTCCTGACGAAATAATCTAAATGAGCGCATTTCTGATTTTTTTTTTAATCGCGCAGAGGAGAAGAAAAAGACTCGGATATGATCATTAATTTCATAAACTGCTGACTGGGTAGGTTGCGAAGATTTCAGAATGTCATTGTTTTTTATAATAACTTTATATTGATATCTTTGGAAGTTATATAAATTCACATCCAATAAAGTTCTCATGACTTCGATTTTTTTGATTTATCATGTTTTTGGGTTATGTGAGTCCAAGGGGAAAAATACTTTGAAAAAGTAGATTAACTGCAAAAGTAAATTAACTATAATATATATTTAATTTTATTCGTTTGTCGTAAAACATAAAAGGCAGCCCTCTTGTGTGTAGTTTATCATGTTAGGGGGCTTGATGGTTTAAAAATATGTTTTTTAATTCTCAAATTTAATTAAATAAAACTAAAGGAATTTCAAAAATGTTTAAATCTGGTTTTCAAAATTGATTTCATAATTTTATACAAAAGCCCAGAAAAAAATTGTTTTTTTTTTGCTATAAACAATTTGTTTACTTTAATTCTTTAAGTTGTCTGTGCTGTTTTTTTTTTTTTTTTTTTTTATGAAGGCGTTATTAAATTACTGCAATTTGTTGCAGTTGTTTTAAGACACTTTTAGAATTCAAAGCAATTGCAAAGATGTTTTTGTTTTCTGTCGCTGTTGTTCTTGCAATTTGTGTACAAAGAAAAATGCGGGCGTTATATTTCTAGTCTAATAACAAAAAAACTACTAATAATGATAATAAGGAATATAATAATAACACAAAAAAAAAACAACAATTGGCAAATTTATTTATTATAAAAAGTCAGAAATATAATATGGTATTTATTATTAATAATGTTTATACGTAGTTACAAAAGTGGAAACATAACAAAAACACGAGTCGTTTTTTTTCTATTTTTCTGGAAGAAACAACATAATGAATTGTATGAAAAGACAAGTAGGGTAATCAGAACAGTTTGGCATAAGGCTTTAAAAAAAAGTTCTCTGAAACATATATTGTTTATAAGTATATTCTTTAAACTCTACTGCATATAACCTCCCCTTACCATCTAATATTTTATTCTGAGCACATAGTTGATATCATATAATTTGCAATTTTATGTCACATCAACTTGAAATTATAAATGTGTATGTGTGTATGCACGAGTATGTTGGTTGACTTTTCGATAATGTTAACGACAAATATTTAATAATTTATATATATTTATGTATTAACATAAAATGGCAATAACAACAACAACATTTATAAAAATGATTTATATTCTTATTAATGTGTGAGTGTCTCATAAATATATGCTCAAATTACCACATACGATCCGAATGTGGCGTCAGCAAAAACATACATTAAGAAATAAATAATAATGTTTAATATTTTTTATAACCCGAGTCATATATCCTTATGTATGCTTAGGGTATTATAAGTTTGTTGTGAAATTGGTAACACCCGGGGGAGAATAGACCGAAAAAAACAAAGTATGTGTATGTGTGTTTAATATGATTGAGGCTATAATGCCTTTAAACTACAACTCATAGGTGCTCCTATGAAAATCTTCTAAATTTATTGTTTTATTTTTTGGCCAAAAATCTTAAATATAAGGAGTGACAACGAAAAAATTTTAAACATACATACATAAAATGTTATAAGAAAACTATTGGTCCTGGAATTTTGTTTCTTTTTTTTTCATTTAATTGAAATTATATTGAAGTTAATGAAAACAAGTAAGAGTGTTAAATTCGGCTGTGCCGAATCTTTGATACTCTCCAACTCGATTTGAGTATTGATAATAAATGTAAATGAAAAAGTAAACAATTTGTTAAACTTAATACCAAATTATTTCAGCAAATTCTTTGGGTTGATCCGCTTAACAGATGATTTTTGTTTATTTCAATAGTTGGTCTATAAAGCTTTCTCACATTAGTAATTCGCGCTCCAACGAGGAAAGATCGTTTTCGTCTTTTCTATTATATCGGATAAAAGAAAACACTTTTCGGTATTTACTTTTTGGCCATCGTGGTTGCTGATTACATACATATGTATATGCATGCGTTTCCGGTTATATGATATAACCTCTCGTTTAATTTCAAGTTTTTGCGAATTAAAAACCTCGCCCTGACCTTCATTGCGAAAAAGCTCTCTAAATTTTTTTTTGTTAAAATATTGCCATATTTGGAAAATAAATTTTTTTTACAATTAAAAGGGAGTTTTCTCTATTAAATTTTGTGGTAACACAAAATAACACAATACAATACAAAATCTTACCCAGTGATGCCAACTTTTGATTTTGAAGTCATCATGAAGGAAAAAAATTTTAACATAAGATAATTTGTTATTATATACCCTCCACTCCAGTGTGCAGAGGGTATATATAAGTTTGTCATTCCGTTTGTAATAATTAGAAAAAAAATTTTGGACCCCATAAAATATATATATATTTGTGATCCTTATAACAACCGGAGTTGATATAGCGATTTCCGTCTGTCCGTCTGTCCGCCTGTGGCATCAATCGGGCAGCTAGGGTGCTCGTTGACATAAAAAATGATTCACTAACATCCTGAAAAGTTTGCTATTTAAAATCGTCTAAATCGGTCGATTAGGGCCCGAGATTTGAATGAAGAACTAAAAAAAGTCTTAAAAAAATATAATTTTCTATGTTGTTCTTGTCACGATCACGCCCTGAATAGTGCAGCTATAGTGATAATTTTTAGTGAGAATGATTCACCAAATTCATGGGACGATTTCTGTTTCAAAATCATTAAAATCGGTGGAACAGGTCCAGGGAAATCTCTGAAAAAGTAAAAAAAAAACGAAAAATATGATGTTTCTATATTGTTCTTGTTGTTATTCTAAATGTTGTGTTGCTATCATAGCTGGACTTGGTGTTTTTTGTGGTCGTTGTGGTAATAATATAATAAAAACTAACCCTTTATACATTTTTTCATTAACTCTGGTAGAAAAATTTAAAAGTTTCCATTGTTTTGGCATCACTCTAAAAATTTGTTAGATCATTTCTGTTATTATCATGAGCCTGCCTGCAAAATTTCAGATCGAATGGCTCACGGGAAATCGGTTAAAATCGATCCAAAATTTTTTCGACAAGCAGACACTACGAGTTAATATAAAGGGAGTAAAAATTCACCAACATCTAAAGCAAATAATGCTAAAATACCTAGTTGTTAATAAAAAAAAACAATGTAAATATAGCAAAAAAAAATTTTAAGTATAAATTTATTTATAAATTTATATAAACATATTAAATAATACAAATAATATACATATATTATATATGTATATCCATAACAACTGCATGTTAGAAATAAATCGGTATATTATTTTATTTACATAAAATTCTGCAATATTTTGTTGTGGGGAAAATACATTTCTTTTTCATTAACGGAGTGTCACTTCATTTTGCTCAGCGTGACTATGCCACAGTAGATGGCGCCACAATTTTGGTTGTTCTAATTAGTTTTGCAATAGTTATTTCTATTTTAACATGAATGTTAATATTTTCAACTGGATATCATACAGAACAGTGTTAAGAGTATACACGGGCTGGTCTTTTATTTCATACGTATTTTCATTATTCTTTTACAAATATGAACATAAGTTTGGCATATTAACTTTTTGTTGTCTTTACAAAATAGAGTTACCGAGTTCATCAATGAGTTTTTTGCTTTCAAAACAGTTCTACATAGTTATACAGAACTATTATTCTTCTTTACCTACAAAATATCTGATTGCGATTACATCTAATTTTTAAAAATTGTTTATAATTACTAAAGAATTATTATTCACATAAATACAAAATTGCACTTTTTAAATTTTCCATTTAAATTTAAGAAAATATCAATTCTAAAAACTGGAATTAAAAATTTCCAATTATAAATTACAATTAATTGAATTTCAGAAAATCGTATCAAAACGTCGGAAATTATAATTTTAAATTTTTAAGACATCAATTGCATCTTTAATATATAAATTTTATTCGTTAAACACAAATAGAACTTCCAAAAAAAAACCACCAAATACCTACATATGTTTACATTCAAAAAATTTTTACATTTAAAAAAAATATTGACATTCAGGAGAAATTAATAGCTTTTCAGTACCGCGATTTAGTAACTTCTTTTAACGATAGTCGAATCGTTAAAAAAAGAAAATTGTAAAATTATCAGTAAAATTTTTAAACGATATTCGCTATTGTTAAAGTCAGCTGTTGTTGTTATCTAAACGACAACCATTTTTGTGTTGTTTATTCAATCGATAAAAACTTAAATTTTTAGGTTGAAATGTCGTCATACATAAATAAAAATCATAAAATAGTGAAAATATTTGGTTTCTATTATATAAATAAAAAAATTAAATAGCAGATTCAATTGATTATTTCATTTTCAAATAAATACACAGAAATATTAGTAAAAAAATAAAGATATTAAACATAAACATAAAATCATCCTGTCAAACACGAAGTAATTTGTTTTTTTTTTATTCTTTGTGTTTTTCGCTTATTTTGACAGAGATGCCACTCGTTTACAATTGAAATAAATAGAAAAATAGATTTGTCGACTGTCGTTAAGATGTATGTACTTAGTGAATCACTTAATCCTTAGTGCAAACAACAATAGCTGTCGATATATTTTACGATTGTCGGATCGTTGAAATTTACAGAATCACACTACAGAAAACATTAATTTAAATTCAAATCAAATATCTCAAATGATATTTAAGAATTGCGAACATAAAAACTGTTACATAAATAAACGCAATTTGATGAGAATCTTATTTTTTATATATAAATTTTCACAATTTTTTTTGGATGAAAATTTGAAGTTTTTCAGACAATAAAGATAACAAATTATTTTATTTAAAATGTTTGAGACATTTGGTTTTTTGCGTTTGGCATCCCTAATTTGAATATTTATTATTATAAATTTATTCTCTATGTTTTCCAAATATGGCAATATTTTAATAAAAAAATTGAGAGAGTTTTTTTTGGGTTATTATTTTGTTACTCCATCCGACCTATATGGCCGCAAAGGAGAAATATTTGGCCAGTTAAAAGAAACTATACAGTCATCTCCAATTAGCAGGATTTAATGCATGTAGCCACCCTACACAACCATTACCTTTGCAATGGAGGTTAGGGCGAGCTATTTAATTAGCAAAAACTAAATTAAACGAGAAGATATGTCATATAACCGGAAACGCATGCATATAGGTATATAACCTAAATGCATGCCGATCAGCAACCACGATGACCAAAAAGCAAACACCGAAATAAATCCGAAATAATAGAAAAGACGAAAACCAACCCAAAGAATTTGCTGACATAATTTGGTATTAAGTTTAACTAATTGTTTACTTTTTCATTTACATTTATTATCAAGACTCAAACCGAGGTGGAGGGTATCAAAGATTAGGCACAGCCGAATTTAACACTCTTACTTGTTTTGAATTTTTGACATACTTCAAATTTTCATCCACAAAAATTGTGAAAAATAATATACAAATAACATTCTCATCAAATTGCGCTTTATTTATGTAACAATTTTTATGTTCGCAATTCTTAAATATCATTTGAAGTTTTCTAAACTTCATTGAATTTAAATTAATGTTTTCTTATCCTGAAATGCTATTAATGTCTCCTGAATGGTAATATTTTTTTTAAATGTAAACGTTTTTAAATGTAGACATATTTGGTGTTTTTTGAATTTCAATTTATGTTTAAAGAATAAAATTTTTATTTTAAAAATTCAATTGATGTCTTCTAAATTTCAAGTTATTATTTCAGACGTTTTAATATGATTTTCTGAAATTCAATTGATATTTTCTAATTTATAATTGGAAATCTGAATTCCAGTTTTTAGAATAGATATTTTCTTAAATTTGAATGGAAAATTTAAAAGGTGCAATTTTCTATTTATGTGAAAAATAATGCTTTAGTAATTATAAACAATTTTAAAAAATTATATCTAATTGCAATCAGATATTTTGTAGGTAAAGCAGAATAATAATTTGATACAACTATGTAGAACTGTTGACATTCATGTTAAAATAGAGATATCTATTGCAAAGCTATTTAGAACAAAAATTGTGGCGCCATCTACTGTGGCATAGTCATACTGCGCAAAATGAGTTGACACTCAGTTAATGCAAAAGAAATGTATTTTCCCTTAAACAAAATATTGCAGAATTTTATATAAATAAAATAATATACCAATTTATTTTTAACATGTGGTTATTATGGATATACATATATAGAATATATGTGTATTATTTTATTATTTAATATATGGGCATTTCCATTTTGACGTGACGTGACATTTGTACGAAAAAAAATATAAATAAAAAATGAAAAAGTCATATTTTTAAAAAGCTTTTATTATATTTGCATAGTAATTAAGTAGCACTTTATTCATTAAAAAAATTAGAACAATCAACCCTGAGGAATTAAGAATAGAAGCAAAAATATGCGCTGACGTGACTTTACTAAAAAAAGAGAAGTTTGTTTTTGACTTCGATTAGAAAATTGCAAAGCTCTGCGAATTTGGCAAGACTTTTAATGAAACTATTTTTAGAAGCATTAAAATCAATTTTCGTTTATTTTCAAAGTTATAAAATTTAAAAATGTATTTTCGGTTTTTTTATTATTAACCTTAGTATCTGACGTGACGTTACATGACGTTACGTTACTTAAATTTCCACTGGAAAATTGTTACAAAATATTGTTGCAAAATATTTTTTTTTTTTAATAATGATTAAGAGAACAGGATGAGATAGTAGATAGTTATAAAACATTTATATAAAGGTCTTATATTATAGTTCTAGTTGAATATGCAGTTTGAGCTGCATTTATTTGCATGTCTTCTCTGCTTGAAAAAAATGAATTTGATGTATACCAGGTACATTCGGCAACTCCTTCCACTTTTCAGTTAACAAAGTATGTTACTTCGAGCACATTCATAAAATGAAAAGTCATTTGCTAAAATTAAATTTTTGATTTTTGTCATCTGCCAAACTTTTCGTTTTATGGTTGCTCCTACCCCGTCAACCGCACCTTTGCCGTGCTCTGCACCTCATTTTGAGAAATTAACCTGTAATTCTCTGCGAAATTGATTTGCAAGACTAGATCTTCTGCCTTAATTTTATTTTTTTTTTCATTTCAAAATAATTTTAACAAAAAAGTGGCGTTTAAAAAAGGCCTACTGTGGAAAATGATGTTATCACCTCTGCACTGCTTGTCAAAATGCAAAATTGGCGTGGTACTGACACACGCACATATTATGTGGTATCTTGCTTGATAGTTATACGTATTTGGGTCGCAATTCATAAAATACCGACCTTCTAACATAGTCAAAGTTTCTCTCCCTTTTGTATAATTCATACGACTCAGAAACAGTCAGCAACATAAAGCGCTTAGGCACTACTTCCCCATTGACGATTAATGTCTCCTTTCGACCAGGAGCTTGGATACTTATATAGTCTCGCAAGTAAAAGTCCTTAATAAATTGCTTTTTTTCTGTTATTGCCGATTCACTCTGTTGTTTCGAAGATGATGGACCATATTTTGTATAAAGGATGTCAACGATATGTGCGCTTTTCTCCGGGTCGACCGGCAAACCTCTTGTTGCCTTACTTAATGCTTTTCCTTAAGTTTGTTTGCATTTCTAAGGCTATTTAACTGGCGCACTGACAATTTTTTTAGCTTAATTATTCATTTTTAAACGAAATTGTTGTTGCCTTTTACGGTTTTGTTCCCTTACTTTGTCCACTTTATTTTCCTTTGATTGGAACAGCTTTTTTCTATATCTCGCTGTTCTTTCTCTTGCCCTTTCACGGCTAATCTCCAGCCTAAGTGAATCTGATTTTAGTTTTTGCCTATACCGCTTTGCGTAATTTTTACTTTTTTACTTCCTGCCGAAGATGCCATCTGCATAAACCATAATTGAATATAAATTTAAAATTAACAAGATATCGTCGAAGGAAATTACTCACAATGTGGCGTGACGTTACACACTTTTGAAATTTAATATAAAATTAACTATTTGTTTAGCAACCGAGTTTTTTATTATTATTAGTTTACTTTATTAACCTTTGTTAAAATGCAAAATTTCATTAAAAGCAAATCTAAATTTTACCGTTAATTGACATTTGTTTGCTCTTTTGCATTTTTTTTTAGCGTTTAGTTGTTGTTGTAGAAAGAGTTTTTCGATAAGAGTTCAATTGCACAAATACTCTTAGAAATGTAAATTGCAAAGAGAATATATGCATATATGCTCTTAGAAGTAAACAAAACTGACAATAACATGAACTAGTATTTTGTACCCCGATAAGTCGCCATCGCAACTAAAGAAAGCTGGAAACTATGCAATTTAATAAATTTTGAATATTTCTCTTTTATAATCAAGTAAAAGAAAACGGTTAGTCAACTTTTAATATTTCGGCCAGGGTGGACCTTTGGCTGGAAATGCCCATATGTATGTATGTATATGTAAATATTACACACAAAAAATACAACACCCAAATACTACAAAATCAACATCAATGCATTATATTACTTTTTTTTAGCTAATAAATAAATATTACTTTTTTTAATAATAAATAAAAACCATACGTTTTTCCATAATTCTTTAAAAGAATTTCTTTTACAAATATGACCATAAGTTTGGCATATTAACTTCTTATTGTGTTTATAAAATAGAGTTACCGAGTTCATCATATATGCATATTTTTGGGGAAACGGTTAACATTTATTATCATTAGTATTATTTTAATAATATTTATGCTCTATAATTAACAAACTTCCGTTTTTATATGCGCATTTCAAGAAATAAATCATAATAATGCATTTAACAAGTTAAAACCTTAATTGCAATTTTATAGTAATCCAGTAAATTTGCATTACGTTTTTAACAGGGTAACATTATTCATCATTAGTAGCAGCAAGCAATAATGATAGAATTAACTTAAGGCCTAGTTAACCACACATAACAGTAACGTAACGTGTCAGCTGTTTTTTAGTTACATGACAAGCATTGGGACGTTCCGGTTACGTTCAGTAATGTTCTAAATGCTTTTCATGTATATGTATATTATATTGTATATATATTATTTAGAGTATTTTGATATTTGCAAAACTTGCGATGTTACATGGTGTCTCGACTAGCGATAATTCATGGCAATCAACAAGTCAATGGCTAGTGGAGACCGCTAATATTGAAATGACAGAAATTCTGCATTAAACCCTGCCATTAATTTGAAATTTCATTCGATTTTGACGTTTAAGTATTTTAAGATGTATATATAATTATTTCTAACTTACTTTAGTAATATTTCCCAAAAATTCTTCAAAACTGATATATAAAAGAAATACTTGATGAAACTTTTATTTTTTTTTAATAAAACTTTCGTTTTATAAAATTTTTTGTAACTTGACCATCATTTTTGTCATTAGCTGTATTTATTTTACATTCCTGATTTTATTGTTTATTATTTGGCTCGTGTTTTCTTACTTGAACACAATCATTCAGGAAATCTCAAATTATTTCTGCTGACTTCCACATAAATTCACACTTCTATTTAATCAGTTTTTTTTTTACTGGTTTATTCGGAAAATTTATGGTTTTTTTTTAACAAAATAAAAAATTTATGTATCACTAAAAGGTCTGTTTAAAATTTCACTTTTTCTTAGGTCTTAAATTGTTTCCATAAAAAATTAAATAATTTATTTATCAACTTTCATCTTTAATTTTTGATATTATCACACAATTACCATTAAATATTATATTTCTTTATATAAGTTTTTATTAGCTTTTCATTTTAAATTGGTGCTGACTTTTTATGGCTAATGATGGTACGAGTCAAAAGAAATGAAAAGAATCGTTAGAAAAATTTTGCTTCTTATCAGGCCAATTAAAAGACAATATTTTTCAGTGGATACTTAAAGATTTTTGGTGGTAAAGAAAGTTAAAAAAAAAAATAAAGTTAAATTTTTAAAATTTTCAAAATGAACAATGAAAACTGAAGAGGGAGAAATTTTGTTAATGAAGGCGATATTTTGTCAGCTGATAGAATTAAACATTGAAAAAATATCAAAAATTTTAAATTTTGATTTTTCATGGCAAAAATACAGGGCAATCGTATGCATTTGTTCCTAAGTCGAAATTTTGGTTTACACAATTGAAATTTATTATATTGTTACCATGAAGATTGAGGAATAAATATCAAAATTCTGCAAGCTGAATTAATCTTAATTTTAGTTTTTAATAATAATAATAAAAAATTTAATTAGAAAAATGAATACTTTTAATATAACCAGCAGATTCCAACCCTCGAAATTCGAGAGCAAATTCTAGAAAATTTTATTTTTTCCAAGGTTCAGAAAATACACACATGAAACACACAACGTTCTGTTCAAAAGCAGCCAACACATATATTTATTTTCATATCAATTATGTGCGTTTCTAAATTTTCTACGGTGCCCAACACAATCATGACTGTGTTCGTTTTAATATTTCGTTATTTACACGAACATTTTCTATCACGTACTTTTTATTTCGATCACACATAAACCACACATATTCGAGTGTTGCTTTATTTGAAGTTCGTGTTCTGGTACGTGTACTGAAAACAAAACAGAACATGTACAATAAACAGGTTCGAGCTCACTTATATTTTAAGTCGTGTTCTGGCTCGTGTACTAAGAAAAAATAGAACATGTACAATAAACAGGTTCGAGTTCAGTTATATTTTAAGTCATGTTCTGGCTCGTGTACTAAGAAAAAATAGAACATGTACAATAAACAGGTTCGAGTTCAGTTATATTTTTTTTAATTCGTGTTCTGGCTCGTGTACTGCGAAAAATTGAAATATCAACTCGCGATCTGATACACACCGATAACGTAAGTCATAAAAAAGTCATATGCAACGTAAGTCATAAAGAAGGGTCAATAAAATTTTAATAAATTTGGTTGAAACAATTGTCGTCGTTTTTGTCGGGGTGTATCAGATCGCGAATTGATGTTTCAATTTTTCGCAGTACACGAGCCAGAACACGAATTTAAAATATAACTAAATAAAATTGTACATGTTCTATTTTTTCTTAGTACACGAGCCAGAACATGACTTAAAATATAACTGAACTCGAACCTGTTTATTGTACATGTTCTGTTTTTTCTTAGTACACGTGCCAGAACACGACTTAAAATATAACTGAACTCGAACCTGTTTATTGTACATGTTCTGGTTTTTTTATTTCAGTACACGTACCAGAACACGAACTTCAAATAAAGCAACACTCGAATATGTGTGGTTTATGTGTGATCGAAACAAAAAGTACGTGATAGAAAAATGTTCTTGTAAATAACGAAATATTAAAACGAACACAAGTCATGATTGTGTTTGGCACCGAAGAAAATTTAAAACAAACATAATTGATATGAAAATAAAAATATGTGTGTGTTGGTCTAAGTTATGTTTGTTTACATATATGTACGAGTTTTTTATTCAGTGTGTGTTTTTTTCTGAACTCTGATTTTTTCATTAAATAAAGACCCTAAAAGTATGCTAATCAATTACAGCCAATTCACAAATCAACACAAAAAACAGACTCATGTTTATAACAAACACATTGACAAATTTAATAAACACACACATAGCATTGTATAATTTTATGTATGTGTTAGTAGCACTTTTAAATGCAATTTAATCAAAATAAAGGGAAAAATTTAAAAATCTGTAAATCTGCAAAACGACTAAAAAGAAATGCCTTTCAAATAATATACGTTTGGTCCAAATCGGGATAAAACGGTAGATGAAAATATCGGTCACAAGAAATCGCCTAGCCTGTTAATATTATAGATGAGGTAAAGCTAATAACACTGTCAAACAATTTTCGAAAAAATTAAAATTCCATAAGATTTTTAATGTTTTGGAAGTCGCTGAATACGAATCTGGGGTCAAATCACCGCATTCGTTATCGAAATTTTTCGATCGAAATCATTTTTTTATTTCCCAAAATAAAATGTTAAGAATAATTTTTATTTTTCACAGTTGAAGAATTATGGCCCCTGGTTAAGAAGAAAAGCGAAACGTGGTCGATCGTTTGTCCGTCTTCTTTAAATATTAAACCAAAATCTGTGATTTCGATTGATTTTACTCTATATCGAATGCGGTGATTTGGCCTCTGAAGTTAGTTGTTTAGGTCTGGTTTCACGCTCCCAAAAAAATTTTTTTTACAGGAATTTTAATTGAACCAAATATCCGCAATTTAACGAAAGATAGAAAAGTAAGTAAATCCAGAAATATAATCGATATACATATATTAAAGCGAAATTATGTATGTTTGTTTGTAACTTACAGGAGGCTAAACCATTGGACTGATCTTTCTATACTTTTTACAGAGTCTTACTGTTTATCTGAAAGGAACTATATGCTATAAATATTGTTGATATTTTTAGTGGGCGTGGCACCCGCAAGCAAAGCGAATTTTTAATATCATATATATTGAGAACTATGACAGGCAGAGGTTTGCAAATTTGTGTGAGGTCACCTAAATGGGGGGATTGGATGAGTGGGCGAGGTACCTTCCATACAAAGTAATTATTCAATACCATATATCTCGAGTACTATGACAGAGACAGCTTTGCACATTTGTCTGAAGTCATCTGCAAAGGCGATTTCTTGTGACCTCTTCTACGCTTTTACTCATCAACCGATTTTGACAAATAATGTACCATATGATACGTATTTCTTTGCAGATGTGCACCACCTTTATAGAAGCCCACCATCTGGTACATTTTTTTTAAGTAATAATCATTTAAAGTTATTACTAACATATACATAAAATATAAAATGCTGTGTGTGTGTTTATTAGATTTGTTAACATGTTTGGAAAATTTGTATATCGAAAGCCCTGTGTTGAATTGTGAATTGGCTAGAATTGATTAGCATAACTTTAGGCTTTTACGAAATTATTTATTAACAAATAGATTATTATTCTCTGTCTTTAGCAAATATTTATAATGAAATTTAACGAATTTTATTTAAATATTCATAAATTTTTTTGTATACATGGATTAAAAATCATTGAAAGAAAACAATTTTATGAAAAATAAAATTTCCTAGAAGTTGCACTCAAATTTCGAGTGCTGGGCTCCGCTAGTCTCTTATTAATGTGGGTAGCCGCAAAAAAAAAGTGTGGGACACGACCAATGGGCGAAGCTCCCCCATACAAAGTAAATATTAAATGTCATATATCTGGAGTACTATATTAGAGAGATTCATAGGACCTTGCATAAACCCATCAGTTATTCATGTGATTTGTTTAACAAAAAAATTGGCATAGTACTGCCCATACAAAGTAAATATATAATACCATATAAATGGCGTAGTATAAAAGGGAAATCCGTGACACTTTGTACGAGTACGTCAGATATCAATGTGAGTAGTCAAATAAAAAATCGGCGGGATAGGATTATTGGGCGTGGCACCACCTATACAAAAAAAATATGAAGTTCTATGAAAGCGGCACTAGTCGTGGAATCGCCAAATTCAAAAATCGTCAAAACCAAAATCGCCAAAACCGAAAATCGCGAAAAACAAAAAACGCAAAAGCAAAAATCCTTAATCTTCAAAACTGGCTCAAATCAAAAATCGCCAAAATCAAAAATCGCTAAAATAAAAAATTACCAAATGATATTCCAATTTAAAGCCAATAGTTAATTGTTTTCGGACTTCTATGCTCAAGAATGCTCAAGAACAGGAACGCCGAAAAATCTGATAATTTTTGCACCAAATAAAAAACAAAAAATATAATATGTATAACGGCAATTGAAATAAAAAAAAATATAAAATTAATGAAGTAAAATGCTTTAATTGTACAATACATTCTTGTAGGAGAAATTGAGTATGAAAACATAAATGTCAATAAGGCCGGTGTCGACACTCCATATTGATTTAGTTTGGAACTATACACAAACCTGACTTGACCTGAAAAAACTATTTTCGTATTCAATTCAGCGACTTCGAGGTCATTTAGAATCTCATGAAACCCTACGGGACATTTTTATATTTTAGTTATTCATATAAAATTTAAGTTTAATTATAGTTAATGCCATTCAATTCAGCTATTGAAAAATATTGGTTTTGTAAGAAAAAATAATACTTATTAAAAATAATTTTGTATTCAGATTAAATAATAGTTAGCAGAGTAATTAAACCTCATTTTAGCTAGCTGAATTTAGAAAATTTTGTAAGCGAAACTAACAGACAATTAAACAGTTTTACTATTCCTATGAAATGTAAGTTTTATTACAATTAATTTTATACAAATCAGCTAGCTAAATTTAGAGAAAAATATTGGTTTTGTAATCTAAAATATTAATAGGCTAAACGATTTCTTGGGACTGATGTTTTGTTCTACCATTTTATCCCGATTTTGACCAAACATATATTATTTGAAAGGTATTTCTTTTTAGCCGTTTTGCAGATTTACAGACTTTTAAATTTTATTTCTTTATTTTGAGTAAATTGCATTTAAAGTTGCTACTAACACATACATAAAATTATACAATGCTATGTGTGTGTTTATTAAATTTGTTAATGTGTTTGTAAGAAAAGAGTTTGTGTTTTGTGCTGATTTGTGAATTGGCTATAATTGATTTGCATACTTGTAGGGTCTTTATTTAATGAAAAAATAAAATTTCCCAGAATTTGCGCCCGAATTTCTAGGTCTGGAATCTGCTAGTAAAAGTTAATATATATTAAAAAAATTTGCTGAATTATATAAACTAGCATAGCCCAGCACCTGAAATTCGAGTGCAAGTTCTAGGAAATATTTTTTCATTCAATTTTTGTCTTCCAATATTTTTTTTAAATCTATATATATAAAAAATTTATGAATATTTAAATGAGCTAAAGGTATGTTAATCAATTTTAGCAATTCACAATTCAACACAGAGCGTCTGATATATAATTTAAATCATACGCATTAACAGGGTGTAATGAATTATTATATTATAATTTTATTTTATTTAATTTAATATATTTTTAAAACAGATTAAACATAAAATTTTTCATTCGCAGCTTCTCCTCCATGTGAACTATAACTATGCCAATTTTCCCACTCCTCCATGCCCGCATATTGCTTAAAAAAGGGAACTAAAAATTTACCTTCACGTATTGGTCTATAGATAATAACTAATAAATTAATAAAACTTATTTTAAAAAGACATTAGCGTTGCTAGCAATCTTATAAAAAGTGGATTTTTAACATCTAATTTTCTAACATCTGGAGTACTACGACAGCAAGAGTTCTGAAACTATATACACGTACATATTAAACTAATTTGAAGAGTTGCGAAAAATATGGGCGGGATCGGACTAATAGGCGTGGCAACCACAATACAAAGTAAATGTTTAATGTGATATATCTGAAGACTACTGTAATAGAGAAAGCCTCGGAACTTTGTTTAAATTCATATGATTAGAGGGCGTCGCACCCTCAATTAAAAGTTAATATACAATATCATATAACTGAAGTACTATAAGAGAAAAAGCCTTGGGACTTTGTGTGAGTTCATAAGTTATCAATGTTAGTACTCAGAAAAAAGTGGGCGGAATCAGATAATAGTGAAAGTCTTGGAACTTTGAGCTCATGGGTTATTAATGTTAGTAGTCGGACAAAAAGTGGGACGGATTGGACTAATGGGCTTGGCACCTCCATACAAATTAAATATTTAATGTCATATATCTGGAGTACTGTAGTTTTTATAGCCTTGGGATTTTGTGTGAGTTCATTAATGTGAATAGTGGGACAATATATGGGCGGGATCAAACTAATAATAGTGTCACCCAGACAGAAAGTAAATATTTAATATCAGTACTAGTACTATAAAAGAAAAAGTCTTGGGAGTTTGCCTGTGTTCATAAGTTGTTAATATGAGTAGTTGCCCAAAAAATGGGAGGGATCGATCGGAACACTCGGCGTGGCACCTCCCATACAAAAAAAAATGAATTACTATGAAAATGACAGTCTTGAAACAACATAAAAACAAAATAAAAAATTGCCAGAGACAAGAATCGCGAACAATAAAAATCGCTAATATCAAAAATCGCCAAAATCAAAAATTGCAAAAAACAAAAATCGGCAAAATCAAAAATCACAAAAAACAAAAATCTTCAAAGTCAAAATTGAAAATCGCGAATAAAAAAAATAGTCAAAAACAAAAATTGCCAGAACCGAAAATCGCGAATAACAAAAATCGCCAAAACCGATAATTATGAAAAACAAAAATCTCCAAAGTCTAAAATCGCCATAATCAAAAATAGGAACAAAAAAAAATCAAAATCGCGATTAACAAAAATCACCAAAATCAAAAATCATCTAAATCAAAAATTGTCTGAAACGAAAATCGCAATAACAAAAATCGCAACAAAAACACACGCCAAAATCAAAAATCGGCAAACCCGAAATTCGCGAATAAAAAAATCGGCAAAATTAGAAATCGCCAAAAACAAAAGTTGCCAGAATCGAAAATCGAGAATAACAAAAATCGCAAAAAACAAAAATCGCCAAAATCAGAAATCGCCAAAACCGATAATCACGAAAAACAAAAATCACCAAAATCCAAAATCGCCATAATCAAAAATAGCAACAAAAAAAATAAAATCGCCAAAATCGCGATTAACACAAATCGCCAAAATCAAAAATCATCTAAATCAAAAATTGTCTGAAACGAAAATCGCGAATAACAAAAATCGCAACAAAAAAACACGCCAAAATCAAAAATCGGGGAACCCGAAATTCGCGAATAAAAAAATCGCCAAAGTCAGAAATCGCCAAAACAAAAATTTGGCAGAACCGAAAATCGAGAATAACAAAAATCGCAGAAAAACAAAAATCGCCAAAATCAGAAATCGCCAAAACCGATAATCACGAAAAACAAAAAAAATTAAAATCGCCAAAATCGCGATTAACAAAAATCGCCAAAAATCAAAAATCATCTAAATCAAAAATCGTCTGAAACGAAAATCGCGAATAACAGAAATTGCAACAAAAAAACAGGCCAAAATCAAAATTCGGCAAGCCCGAAATACGCAAATTAAAAATCGCCAAAATCAGAAAACACCAAAAATCAAAATTCGCCAAAATATAAAAATCGCCAAAGAAAAAAAAGCGGAAATATTGGCCAAAATCATAAATCGTTGAAATCTAAAGTCGCAAAAACAAAAATCGACAAAATCAAAAATGGCCCAAATTTGAACAAAATATGTTCCCATTCTTTTATGTCGTTACGGTGGGTGTAGCGAAGCGCATGGGGTTACAGCTAGTATTTGATAAATAGTTTCTTAAAAAATTCAACAATTTTGTAGTTAGCTGAACTTTATGCCGTTTTCTTTTCTGACAAAAAATGTCGCACTTTATTTGCACTTTTTTCGAAAATTGTATTTTTTTATATATTCTGAATTAAGAGTAACCTTATCTTACACATCAATCGAAAGGTCTCACAGTCAGCCCCTCGTAAATCGCAAAAAATTGTAGCCATTGACTTCTTTCAGGTCATAGTGTGAGAATATTTCCCCGTTGTTCCCATTTTTTGAATGTTTTCACCCTATGACTTCAAAGAGGATAATAATCAAATTTTTTTGCATTTTATGAACACAGCTCTTTGAGGCCTTTCGATTGATATATAATATAAGGTTTCTCTTAATTTAGAATATTTAAAAAAATACACTTTTCAAAAAAGTGCAAATAAAATGCGA
Source organism: Cordilura impudica (assembly GCA_963682025.1). Classification (NCBI taxonomy): domain Eukaryota; kingdom Metazoa; phylum Arthropoda; class Insecta; order Diptera; family Scathophagidae; genus Cordilura; species Cordilura impudica. The sequence continues at coordinate 184,535,895 of OY821521.1, forward strand.
CATTTTTTGTCAGAAAAGTTAACTTAAAAATTAATAATATTAAAAAAACATACTCGTAACTAAACAAAATCACATAATAGTTTTCTTTGTTTGTAGCATAACCACTCCAATTTATTTATTTATCTATTTATTATTTTATTAACTTACAATTTAAATTATAATAACTAATGCAGCCCATGAGTTCTACAAGAAAAATTTGCATATTCAGCCTACATAATGATATTTAATAAATGCAAAAATAAATCTGTTATTTATCAATTTAATTACAATAAGAAATAATAAACAATATAGTTCTCAAGCATTGGACATAAATACAGCCAGCTAAGTTTTAACAAAGCTATTAAAAAAATTAATATGTATTAAAAATATTGGCTTATTCAGCTTCGCTGGATTAAATTATAATTTTTTAAGAAAATAAAAAAAAGGTTATTATTGAACAATATTTTTTTAAAGTTTTCAATTATTTCAACTGAATATTAAGAAAACTTTTAGTTTTAAACAAAATTTATACTTTAAAGTATTTATCTTAGCCGAATTAAATAATAATGAAAATATTCAAAAATTGTTTATAGTTTTCAATAATTTTATACCATTTTTTTACACAATGATAAAAGTCAATTTTTGCAAAATTGTATAATATATATAAGTAATATGAAAATTTTGGTTCATTCAGCTATGCTGAATAAAATAATATCTAATGAGTTTAACAAAATCTTTTGTACAGCCTATTAATCAACTGAGTTGAATTAAGTCACATTTTTCAGTATAAACTTATTATTTTTAACTTAAACTCTATTAAACAAACACACACAAAAACATGCAACTCTTAAGATAGTAAGTCTTAAAATTATTTTTCCATCGTAATGAACATGTTAAATGAAAAATCTTTAAAACATGAAAAAATTATATTTCCAACGAACAACACCCATACAAAAATGTTTACAATTTGAAATGTAAGTCATGTAATAATCAAATTGAATTTTTTTTTACAAGAAGTAACAACAACAAATAAATACACAAAAATAATGATATGAACATACATTTGTTTACAGTATACGAGCTAAGCATCAGACAACTATTTATGCAAGATATTATAAGTCAACTATGTACTCGTATGGTAGCAAAAACACTCATACTTTAGTACGCATTTATATGCAAATCACGTAAATTACTTATCACAGATGGTAATTTTTAACAGGCATAAACAGAAAAACAAATAGCTAGACAGACAGACAGCCAGTAAAAGTCATCAACAGAGTAAACTAAGAGATAAGTTAAAGTAAGACATTTTTTTTTTTTTTATAAATTTAATAATAAACAAGAAAATGTAGATATACAACAAAAAGTCACCAACATAATTGAAAAATTACTATGATTTGATATGTAATAATTCATATGACCCTTCTCTGTATTAACTAAATATTACCCTCAGACAAACTTCAAACATTTAGAAACTTTGTATTTAAATTTGTTTAAAAAAAATACGTTAAACGGTGATGATGTCAGTGCTTGAAAAGTGAAGGTATTCTTTGTTCTGAAAATCAATAAAATTAAATCTATATAGCGAAAAAGTAAGCGAGAATGGAAGAATTTTCTTCAGTAGCATTTCATGTTAAAATTATCAGTAAAACCTCAAACAAGAACTACGTAATTTTAAGGCCTATGTAAAAAATTCAGAACTGGACCAAGGAATGAAAGTTGTAATCTATAATATTAATAGGCTAGGCGATTTCTTGTGACCGATGTTTTGTTCTACCGTTTTATCCCGATTTTGACCAAGCATATATTATTTGAAAGGTATTTCTTTTTAGCCGTTTGGCAGATTTACAGATTTTTAACTTTTTTCCTTTATTTTGAGTAAATTGCATTTAAAGTTGCTGCTAACAAATACATAAAATTATACAATGCTATGTGTGTGTTTATTAAATTTGTTAATGTTTTTGTAATAAAAATGAGTTTGTTTTTGTGTTGATATGTGAATTGGCTATAATTGATTAGCATACCTTTAGGGTATTTATTTAATGAAAAAATAAAATTTCCTAGAATTTGCACTCAAATTTCGAGGGCTGGAATCTGCTAGTAGAGTAAAATTTATGAGATAACAAATTATGAAAAGAATTTTAACAAAAACATTTTATTGCATAAATTTGTATATACGAGGACGATCCCTGAACAACCCGATCTGATACATTGGTGAAAAGTGGCAACCTTATAAAACATATTTTTTTAAGTTTCAAGGCATCACTTCATTTTTTGAGCCATCAAAAGTAAACTATCTCAGTGACTTTGTAAACATGGAAAAACTTGGTGACATTTATGTAATTCAGTGCTCTCATTTGAATGGTTTCAGGCCAACCAATATTAAAGCCAAGTCAGATTCTACTCTAGGGGAGTCTGGTCCTTCGTTTACGACTGTAAAATATTGGGTGATAGAGTTTAAACGAAGCCGTATAAGCTGCCAAGACAAACAGCCTACTGGTCGACCTTTCGAGGTGGCCACGCCAGAAATGATTAAGAAAATCCCAAAAACGGTATTGGATGATCGTTGCACAGTGGCCTTTACTCAAATAGCGTGGCAAAAATAAAAAAATTTGATAGAAGCATTCAGTAAAATCAATGAATGTATAGGACAGAGGATTTTTCACCGATTAAGAATCAATAAACGTTTTTAAAATCGGATAAAAATTATGGATCATAGAGCTCCGCAAAGTTGGAATTTTTTACCTTTCAAAAAAAAGGCGCAATTAAATTTTTTGAAAAATATCCTCTTTCAAATCAGATTGTAGGCAAGCTAGTGATAATGTTTTTGGTGTCGTTTGAAAGGGTTTTTTAGTTTCTATAAATCAAAATAAAAACTATGTTATTTGGTCGTTTACTTTTTCTACAGTCTCATGCCCGTTTTCTCAATAGGCGATTATCTTTTATCCCAACGAGAAACTGCCGATTAAAGAAATTTGGTTTTCCCAATGTTTGGTTTTCTTTTATTTTGTCGCAAAGCAAACCGGCACTCATTTGCCAATTATTTATTTATCGTACAGATAAATTATTTGCCCAACTTTCATATCAATTTTGAGAGGCATTGCCAACTGAAAATAATTCTCCCAACTTTCATATCAATTTTAAGAGGCATTACCAACTGAAAATAATGTTTTTGTCGGTACATTGAGAAAACCAAAATTGTTAACCGGCAGTTTATCGGTCCAATAAATTTATGTCCTGTTTAAGTAACAGGCAGTTTGACAATACATTGAGAAAACCGACATCAGTGTCTCAAATATACTATATTTTGGTAGTTTTTTCTATTTTGATAGAATAGAACTAAAAATGTTTAAATATGTTTACTTAGATATTACCTAACATGATTTACTAATACAATACTCTAAATAGTTAAAGTGAACTTGGCTGCATATACCTGCCTACCTGCACGCAACAACCATAAAGTTGTAAAAATATCTTGACATACACTGGATAGATGGGTAGGCATCTTTTGTCATAACTCAGTGGAACATTAATCGATTTTAAAGTTACATATATGGCTCATTTTAAAGGCTATCAAATACCAAATATTATCAAATTTTTGCAGATTTTTATCTTATTTTTGACGATTTTTTTTTTTTTTTTGGCTTGAAAACAGAAATTTTAATTTTTTCATATTTTATTTTGATTTTGATGGGATGGCGAAGTGTTTTTAGAAGATTGTTAATGTTTTGTAATTTTTATGTATTGGCAATAATAACAAGTAAGAAAATTATAGTCGCTCTAGACGGTTAGAGACCCTATCTCTCAGGCCCAACTAACTGGATATAGAAAATAAGAATAAACCAAATTTGAGTGGGATTTTTATTAATTTTTTCGGCTGCAGATATGAAAAAGTTCATGTCGGATGCTATATCTATACGGGGACTAGGCCCAAAAATGGACCGATCCTGACCATATTTGATAAAGTCTCTTGTATTTTGCAAAAATATATACAAACAAAATTCGAGAAGAATCAGTGCAATATTTCTCTTTTTTGATAGATTTAAGTGAAGATCGGGAAGCAGCTCTATATGGGGCCTATGACTAAGAGTTGTCCAATAGGAATCATTTTTGGACTACTAATTAATGGATGTAATATATACATACAAACCCAATTTGACTAAGGTTTGTATGATAATTTGGATCTTATGGCAATTTATGTTGGTTTCATAGGGGTCATTTGTATGGGGGCTAGGTCTGAACATGGGCCGATTCTCACCAGTTTCAATAGCGTTCATTCCACGGCCGATAAAAGATCAAATACCAAATTTCATCAAAATATATTCATATTTGCGACCTGCAGTTTGATAACAAGCTTTACATGGACACCCAGACGGACGGACGGACGGACGGACGGACTTACGGACGGACGGACGGACATCGTTAAATCGAATCAGAAAGTGATTCTGATTCGATCGGTATAATTAAAGATGGGTGTAGGTCAAATATTTTTGGTTGTTACAAACAGCAACACAAAGTCATTATACCCAAACCACATACTGGTATAGGGTATAAAAACTGCAAATATATTAATGAATTCAGCACAATAAAAAATTCGCTTGCGCTACCTGAATTATTTTTAAGCGGCCCAACATTTTCAGTGTTAAAATTTTGTTAATGAATTCAATATAACTAGCAGATTCCAGCCCTCGAAATTCGAGCGCAAATTCTAAGAAATTTTAATTTTTCATTAAATAAAGACCATAAAAGTATATAAATCAATTATAGCCAATTCACAAATCAACACAAAAAACAGACTCATTTTTATTACAAACACATTAACATTTTTAATAAACACACACATAGCTTTGTATAATTGTATGTATGTGTTGGTAGCAACTTTAAATGCAATTTACTTAAAATAAAGGAAAAAAATTAAAAATCTGTAAATCTGCAAAACGGCTAAAAAGAAATACCTTTCAAATAATATACGTTTGGTCAAAATCGGGATAAAACGGCAGAACAAAACATCAGTCACAAGAAATCGCCTAGCCTATTAATATTATAGATTAGAAATTTACACTCAAAAATAAAACAAAATTTGCTTGCGCTACCTAGATTATTTTTAAAAGGTCGAAAATTTACAATGTATGTATTTTGCAACAATTAGAAACTTTTGACCTGATGCCAGCTCAAAAAATGAATTTAACATAATAAAAATAAAAATTTAAACAACAAAATTTAAAATAACGAAATTTAAAACAATGAATAATGAGGACCTTTTCAATATGTTCGCGACCTTTTCAGACAAACTAATTTCATCACGAAGACATGTAAGATCTCGAAAGGATTTGGGAGAACATAATTATAGCTCCGATATGCGAAATATATTAGATATCTAATAAAAAAAAAAATAAACTAGTTTAAAAAAATATACTAAATAACTTAATATCTATATCGTTAATATATTAATATTAAAAATATATCAAAAACGTGTATCTGTAATATTAATAAAAAAATTTAATATTAGTTTAACATGAGATATTAGAGTATATTTTTTTCTAGGCTTTCGGATTTAAACAATAGGTATTGTGAAATTATAAGGCCCTTGAGTAGTTAATAAATAAAATTTCATTGTGAAATTTTAAATTTTGAGGACTTTGGGTGTTTTTCTTTATAAAGAAAAAAATCGGGAAAATAGGTCGAAAAACGGTCGGATTTCATTAAAATTTTACAGAATTTTTTTTGCACTATTTTTGTAATTTTTTTAAATATAATACAGAAATTAGCAAATTTGTCATCTTTGGTGGCATTTTAACCAAATTTTTAAGAAAATTTGTACGGGGACTAGGTCCAAACGTGGACCGATTTCAAGGATTTTTTATAGATCTCGTCACTGACCTAATAAAATTTCATCGCAATAGAATAACATTTGCTACATTCAGTGGCATTAAAACCAATTTTGAAGGAAAATTTTTATGGGGACTAGGTCCAAACATGGGCCGATTCCAACAAATTTAAGTAGGGTTCATCTTTGGGTCAAAAACACTTTAAGTTCCAAATATCAGCACATTATATATTATATTTGCAACATATAATATTACCACCAAAATAATATTGAACTTTGATAGGATATACTGAAGCCCCCTGTGGACTTCGCTAGCACTCATTTTGAAGGTAGGGAAGTCGTCTATCAAAAAAGTACCTTAATTTGTTTAAAAGTTATGATTTTTGCAACGAAAAAAGTTAAAAGGTCCCACTGTGTGTCGGCTGAACGTACGTGAGCTAGCTGAATTGATAGGCATATCAAAAAAAAATCTATACATCACATATTGGCCGAAAATTTGGCGAAGAGAAAGCTGTCCGTAAGAAAGGTGCCCCGTTTGCTCGCAATAAAACAAAACCAACGTCGTGCAAATGTTTCAATAGAGTGTTTAGCGATATTTCACGGCAAAGTTTTTGCGTGGATTTCTGGATGAGTCATGGAAAAGTGAAAATAGTGAACTGAAATGGTAGAATCGTGACCAAAGATGGTGAAGTGAACTCCATCCACAGGCAAGGTTATGGCTTCTACTATTTTCTATTTCTGATAAAAGATTTTCCAACAATGAAGAGGTAGAGTCTGGGGTTTTTGGGTAAACATGGCATGGAAATTATTGAATATCGGTGGGAAAAGTTAATCGAGCTAAAAGAAGATTTTGTGGAGAGATAAAGAAACTTTTCCCGAAAATATGTTGTGTTTTCTTTCTCGAGTCGAGTTTTTCTGTGAAGGCTCTCGTATTTTCAATGTCAAAGAAGAAAAAAATTATGTGCAAAAATGAAAAACCTGCCTGTTTTATAAAATCAAAAATCTTTTTATTCTTCCAAATTAAATTCATCTCATTGAAAGTAATCTCACTCCGATGCAATACATTATACAAATATAAACTTTTTATTTGTTCAATGTTTTTATTTATTATATTGCAGACATTAATTTTTTGTTTTTTCTTTGTTTATACTTTTTGACTGCTAGTTCAGATAAACTAGCGATAATTTTTGATGAAAACTTAAGATGATAGTAAATTCCTCGTGGTTCGCAACTAGATTCAAAATGTTGGTTCTATCATGATTGGGGCGCGAACCATGAATGAGAGAGCTAACCTGGAATTTGGCTGTCCGTCTGAACATAGTAGAGCAGAGTTTTAAAGAAATTAAATTATAGAAAAAAAAAAAAAAACAAAACAATAAAATACATGATAATTATACCATAATATAACATACGATATGCGGAGAATTCTTCGAAAACAATTCTTCTAAAAAACAATTCTTCGAATAGCAATTCTTCGAATTACAATTCTTCGAATAACAACAACCATAGAGTTTTTCAACTATAGCGGGAAATAATCAGAGATTTGCAACTATAGCGGGAAATCAGCATAGAGGTTTTCAACTATAGCGGGGAATAATTGTTTTCAACTATAGCGGGGAAGAATTGTTATTCGAAGAACTGCTATTCGAAGAATTGTTTTTTCGAAGAACTGTTTTCGAAGAATTTTCCGCCGACCATAACATATCAGTGCATTATGTTTTAGCCAAAATATACATGAGGCCATAAAATCTGAACATCAGGTAAACTAGCAAAATCCAAATGGGGTTTTGTTAGTTTCGATAAGTACTTCTAAAAACGGCACACGAGAAGGAGTTTGCATTCGATGACTTCAAAAATGTTTTTAAATTAATTTTTTGGAAGGGAAATTAACGTACCTTGAAATCTTTTATGTACTTTTTGTAACAATTTTTTTTATCAGTCGTATTTTCAAGAGTTTTCCAATAGCGCCCAATTAAAAAAAAAAAACAGGGGCCAAATCACCTCAACCGATATCGAAATTTTTCGATCGAAATTATTTTTTTATTTACCAAAATAATATACTTAGAATAACTTAACTCTGTTAAGAATAGAAGTGAAACTAGGGCTGATGTTTGTCCGTCTTCTGTAAATAATAAACCAAAATATGGAATTTCGATCGATTTTACTCGATATCGAATGCGGTGATTTGGCCCCAGATTTTTATACCCTGTACGACTATGTGGTCAGGGTATAATGACTTTGTGCTGATGTTTGTAACTACCATCGATTTAGCGATGTCCATCCGTCCGTCTGTTTATCTGTCCGTCCGTCTGTGCGTATATGTAAACCTTGTAATCAATCTAAACGTCGCAAATAAGAATATATTTTAATGAAATTTGGTATATTAGGCATATCGGCCTTGGGACGAATGCCATTGAAATTGCTGAAGACTTAGTCCCCAATGACCCCTATGAGATCGACTTAAATTACCATAATATCCAAATCTATAATATTAATAGGCTAGGCGATTTCTTGTGACCGTTGTTTTGTTCTACCGGTTTATTCCGATTTTGACCAAACTTATATTATTTGAAAGGTATATCTTTTTAGCCGTTTTGCAGACTAACAGATTTTTAAATTTTTTTCTTTATTTTGAGTAAAGTGCATTTAAAGTTGCTACAAAAATATTGCACAGATTTTTCTCGAATTTGGTTTGTATATGTTTTTATAAAAAATAAGTGAATTTAGCTAATATGGTCAGTAAGGGTCCATTTTTCGACATAGTCCCTATTTAAATATAGCATCCGATATGAACGTTTTCATATCCGAAGGTAAACAAATTAATAACAATGCCACTCAATTTGAGTCACTCTTATTTTCTATATCTAATTAGTTGGACCTAAGAGATAATGTCTCTATATATTTTTAATATTATTTCAAATCCTTATATAAGGTTTGAAATATAAACTAGAATCACGAAAAAAAACAAAAACTTCTGCACTAAAAAAACCATTATAATGAAAAATGTTATTGAATTATTTTACTCTGTGCGGAATTTTCTCAATTTGAGATTTTATAGTATTATGTGTGTCACTTTGAATAAAAGGGCGTAAGGAGTAAAAGGGTGACACTTCAAGTAATGGGAACTACCCTTGTGGGCTATATGGTTATTTTAACCAAAGTACAGTATCATTTTAGGGTCAGGCCCAAAACGTGGATAATTAATTCGTACTGTCTTAGTAATGGTTCTAATTATGACAAAGGAACTGCTCCTTTTCCCACCAATGCAAATGGCCTACCAAGCTAAGAACCTTTTAGGAAAGTTTGAATTATTTCTCCAAAATATTTCATCTACATTTCCTGTAAAAATTCTGATCTAGATAATGGGAAATGTTGGCAAAGACGTGGATTTCATCGTCCATTAAACACCACCAATCCGGCTATTTTTTCCTTTTCTCAAAAAACAAAAAGCAAGAAAATTATAGTCGGTCCAGCCCGACTATACGATACCCTATACCATGGTTTAGAGACCGTATCTCTTCGGTCCAACTAATTGGATATAGCAAATAAGCATTTGTGACATAAGTGACATTTCTATTAATTTTTATCCTGCAGATATGAAAAAGTTCATATCGGATACTATATTTATATGGGGACTTGGTCGAAAAATGGACCGATCCTGACCATATTTGGTAAAGTCACTTATACTTTGAAAAAATATATACAAACCAAATTTGAGAGAAATCTGTGCAATATTTTTGTTTTTTGATAGATTTAAGTGAAGATTGGGAAGCAGCTCTATGTGGGGCCTATGACTGTCCCAGGGATCATTTTTAGACTACTCATTAATGGATGTAATAAACGCATACAAACCCAATTTGAGTAAGATCTATATGATAATTTGGAACTTATGGCAATTTACATATGTCGATTTCTAGGGGTCATTTGTATGGGGACTAGGTCTGAACATGGACCGATTCTCACCAATTTCAACAGCGTTCATCCCATGGCCGATGAAAGATTACATAACAAATTTCATAAAAATATGTTCATATTTGTGACCTATAGTTTGATTACAAGGTTTACATGGACACACAGACGGACGGACGACGGACGGACATTGCTATTTCGACTCAAAAAATGATTCTGAGTCGATCGGTATAAATAAAGATGGGTCTAGGACGAATATTTTTGGTTGTTACAAACAGCAGCACAAAGTCATTATACCCAAACCACATAGTGGTATAGAGTACAAAAATCACAAAGCAGTTTTAAAACAGTTATTTCCGCTATAGAGGTTAGTATTTTTGATGTGTAAACATCTATGCGCTCAGCGGAGGGTAAAATCCAGATTGTGTGGTATATGTAAGTGTATTGGTATATTTGGTAAGCAGAACCTACGAGTTCGCTGTCTGTTTAGCAAAATCACAAATCTTTTTCGTTAATTTTAAATATTCAAGCTATTGACCGCTAGGTGTGCTATGAGTTTAACATGTTCACAAACTTACAGAGTTGTTTGTTTTTAATATTCAAGTATGTATATATTTGCTGTTAACAGAACTTTTTAGTAAGCAGAACCGCCGAGTTCGCTGTCTGTTTATCAAAATCACAAATCTTTTTCGTTAATTTTAAATATTCAAGTGTATATTTGCTATTGACAGAATTTTTTTAGTAAGCAGAACCGCTAGGAGTGCTGTGAGTTTAAAAAGCTAAATACTAGGAAAACTTTGAAGAAGTCGAAAATAAACGTAGGTGTTTTTTAATTACTACAACTTTTCCAATTATTTTTCAGAAAACATCAATTGAATTTCAGAAAGTATCAATTGTGCTTCACAAAACATTAATTGATTTTCAGAAAATATCAATTGTATTTCAGAAAGTATCAATTGTATTTCAGAAAACATCAATTGATTTTCAGAAAGTATCAATTGAATTTTAGAAAACATCAATTGAATTTCAGAAAGTATCATTTGTGTTTCAGAAAACATCAATTGACTTTCAGAAAATATCAATTGTGTTTCAGAAAACATCAATTGATTTTCAGTCAATCAAATGTATTTCAGAAAATTTTAAATGTATTTCAGAAAACAGCAAATGTATTTCAGCAATTATCTAATGTATTTCAGAAAACATTAAATGTTTTTCAGAAAACATAAAATGTATTTCAGAAATTATTAAATGTATTTCAGAAATTATCAAATGTATTTCAGAAATTATTAAATTTACTTCAGAAAATATGAATTGGATTTCAGAAAATATCAATTAAGTCTCAGAAAAATAGTCAGAACGCTATATAAAAACAATTTTTTTAAGTATTACACTGGATTTGTAATATCTCTTGAAAACTACATATCGTCATTTTTTTTACAGGAGAAGCAAAAACATCATAAAACAAAAACTACTTTAAACTTAATACCCACATTTTAGAATCAAGCTGAAAATCAACGATGTATTTTTATTTATGAAAACAAATTTATGGTAAAAGAGTATTTTTTAAGTAAAAGGTCGTAACTACAAAACAAAAAGTCAATTTTGAACTTTTTGTTAGTTACGGCCTTTTGCATTTTAGGTGATGATATAAACGTGTATTTTTCAAAATGATGACTTCAAAATCGGTCAAATTTCTATCCTGGTATTTATATTGTAGCTGATTAACAAATGAAGTTCTCATCTTTGTTCGATTAAAAGGCCACCATTGATAGTTTATTTTCTTGTGCATAACAAATAAGTCAAAATATTGCTAAACATTTTCTGCGACTCCAAATCACTAATAGAAACAATAATAACTTTTCAGTATTGTAGGGTAGATATTTAGATATTTTCTGAAATTCAATTGATAATTTCTGATATACATTTGCTACTTTCTGAAATACAATCGGAAAAGGTGTAGATGTTTACACATCTCTCCTGTGATCGGACTCACATTGATTTTTTCTTTAGAAAAACAGTTATTATCTTCTTAAGAAGTTTTAGAGTTTAAATTTTTCTAAATTCTGTGTCATTAAATAAGTTCTCTTTAGTGTATGAAATTCCAAAATAATTATTATCAGTTTCTTTACTTTTTTCCTTATAATGATGCTTGTCATGGCCTGACATAAAACAAGGACCATAAAATGTTATGAAGATGTAATTTTTTTCTATATTTCTCTATATTGCTTATTTTTTATGCTTTTATGCCAACACCCAATCAAATTTTGTTTCTTTGTTAACATAATAATGTGATAAGCAGAAGAAATGACTTTTTACCAATAGCAAAAAAAAAAGCAAAAAATGCTTAAGATGAAAACTGTTTCAAAGTTTTCTGAAGAAGATAGTTAGGTGTTGTTTTAAACCATCTTCTGAAGTATGCGAATACAAAAAAGTTTGCTTTTTCTGGTGATTTTCTTCTTATATTTTAACTTTAATGCATATTTTAGTAGCACTTAAAATCTTGATTATTTTAGACTGTAATTTAGAAGATGATGATTTTAATGTCGTGATTTATGTTAATTTTTATCTTGTTTTTTTTTTGCAACAAAAAAAAATATGTTGGTTTTTTCTTTTTTTGCAAGTAAAAGAAACTCCGAAACGTGTGTTTCTCAAAAACATTATTTAAACATAAAAACGTGAAGAAGAGATTTTTATTTAAAAAATTCCAATAATAATTGTTGGGTGGTTTAAAACAGTATTTAAGGAAGAGTATTATAAAATTAAACAGCTACTAAGCAATAGAAACATTCTCTTTGCAAATTTCCCAAGCAATTAAATAAAATTCAAGGTTAGTTTTATTTCAAATGGGTTGAAATTATTTTTTTTTTTTAACTACGAGTAGAAAAATAAAATCAGCTAATACAATTGGTCAATTTTCTATTCACATTTAAGCCAGAATATGTTCTATTGCTAAAAATAAATTAAATTGAGTTAAGCTCAACACATTTTTTCGAGATCAGCCAGCTGAATTTGGGAAAACCCGGTTGTAGTCCGAATCCAGCTAGCTGAATTGGGCTAAAATTAGACAAATATTTATTGCGGTTACTATGTGTTGAGCTAAACACTACTCATCTACTATATGGAAAAATATGTGGTCAAATTTTTTCTTCAGCCAGGTGATTTGGATCTAAGGTATACAATTTTCTTTGTCTCAAAGTATGTTTTACTCGATTTACTCATAACATTTTATTCTTAATCAGCTAAATTTACTTAATTTTAATAACATGATAAAATTTAGGAGTAAACTCTGAATTCAGCTAGCTGAATTGGGTTAAAATCCAACAACTTTATATTGTGTTCACTATGTAAACTATTCATGAAAAACATATGCATGTGTTTTCTGAGTTTTAGCAAAATAAATTATATGTGCTGAGTTTAAGACTTATTCAGCTAGCTGAATACGTTTAGAATTTTTAAAATGTTACTTAAATTTGTTAAAATTTAAATATCATTGCATAATTATTGCTTCTATACTTCTTCAGTTAATAGAATTGAATAATTTTTTTATTTCATTTGGGTTCTTATATCAAATTCAGCTAGATAAAATATATTGTAAGTTGTTTAGCTTTTAATATGTTGACGCAATTATGGCACAAAATTGTGTTTAACATAAATTCAGCAAGCTAAATTTGGTTTCAACAAACCGAATTTTCATTGCTTTAAGTAATTGATGATTCTAACACCTATTCAGCTAGCTGAATTCGTTGAAATGCAATACAATTCAATGCAGTTAAACATCATGATTTAATATTACACATATACTACTTTTACACTTATTCAGCTATTAGATTAGGTTCTTTTATCTAATTCAGTTAGCTGAATTGGATCAAAATTAAAAATTATTTAGTTTTTAATAATTTGCAACAATTATGACACCTGCTTCTGTTAACCATGTATTCAGCAGTCTCAATTGAATTTCAGGGAAGCTAATTTCTATTGCTTAATTAATTTTTTGATATACAAGTTCAATTATCAATGATGATTTTAACACCTATTCAGCTAGCTGAATTCGTTCAAATGCAAGTCAATGCAATAAAGTTAAACAAGCATGATTTTATATTACACATATATTACTTTTACACTTATTCAGCTATTAGATTAGCTTCTTTTATCTAATTCAGGTAGCTGAATTGTTAACCATGTATTCAACAGTCTGAATTGAATTTCAGGGAAGCTAATTTCTATTACTTAATTAATTTTTTAATATAAAAGTTCAATTATCTCAACTGGCGGAATTGGCTCCAAATTCTAAACTATTTAGTTTATAATAGTACTGTGAAACAATTATGGAAGACATTTGTCTAAATTATGTATTCAGCGATATCAATTGGGTCTAAGTACAGCCAATTTATGTTACTTAATTTCATTTGTTAAGTTGAAATCAATTAGTTCAACTAGCAGATTCCAGCCCTCGAAATTCGAGTGCACATTCTAGGAAATTTTATTTTTTCATTAAGTAAAGACCATAAAGGTATGCTAATCAATTATAGCCAATTCACAAATCAACACAAAAAAACTCATTTTTATTACAAACACATTAACAAATTTAATAAACACACACATAGCATTGTATAATTTTATGTATGTGTTAGTAGCAACTTTAAATGCAATTTGCTCAAAATAAGGGAAAAACTTTAAAAATCTGTACATCTGCAAATCGGCTAAAAAGAAATACCTTTCAAATAATATACATTTGGTCAAAATCGGAATAAAACGGTAGAACAAAACATCGGTCACAAGAAACCGCCTAGCCTATTAATATTATAGATAAGCTGAACATTATAAACTATTTAGTTTATAATAATTTACAACAGTTACGGCAGAAATTTGTATTAACCATATATTCAGCAATCTGAATATATTGTTTAATTATTAATGTTGGGTTTGAGAGTTATTCAGCTAACTAAATACGTTGAGAAGAACGACAATTAAATTCTAATTAATTACGGTAAAAAAAGTAAGTTATTTTAAATTCAGCCACCTGGTTACGATAATACCGTATATTTTCAGCCAACTGATGCTGAAAACAACTCTTTATTCATAATTAAGCTAGCTGAATTGGTGAAATTGAAATTATCAAAAAAAAAGGTTTTTAATATATATCACTTATTTTAAATTTTATAACGCTAGCTGAATTAAGTAGAAAATGTAAAAATTTATTTTTGTATTAAAAATATTATGAGTTTTTAAGGGTTCTTGATTTAAGTTTCAAATCACTAGCTGAATTGGTGCAAAGAATTCTAGTTATTATAAATTGATAGTTCGAAATTTTCAGCCAGCTGAATTGGTTTGGATATATCCAAAGTCGAGATTTTCATAACTGGCTTCAACTTAAAACTATAATTTTTTTTCTTAAAATGTGAAAATTAAAAGAAAAAATTTTGTTTACTTTGAATTCAGCTAGCTGAATAGTACAAAAAATGTATTTACTCAAATCATATTCAGAAAAGTGAGTTCTAATAAGTGTTTGTTTGTTACCAATTCGCGATTTATGATTTGTTTGAAATCCATATTAAATGTTTAAAATAAAAAATTCAGTTAACATTTTCTTTAATATTTCAACAGTCCTATCTTAAATTAAGCAAGCTGAATTGCATTTATAAAAATAGTTATTATATTCTTAAGAAGTTTTAGAGCTGAGTTATATTTAGTATACTTTAGTTTAATAAATATTCGATGTTTTTTTAAATTCAGCATTACATTTTACACAAAACCAGCTTGCTGAATTGAATCACACTTAACAATTTAAATAATTTTTATTTAAAAACAAAAATCATGAACTATAAGCACTTACATTGAATAAATTAAAGGTTCTTTTTCAAATGTTAACAGAAAAATTAAAGTTTAAAAAAAAATTAAAAACTTTTTAAATATACTCGTATGTACCCTTGAGAAGTTACTCGACTGTTTGTACTTTGAACTCTTTTGATATCAAAGACATTTTAAGGTAATTTTCAGCCTTTTCGGTTACGGAGCAATTTTTCTCAAAATTAAACAGCATCTTTTATGTTCAGGTACTGGGTATTGCATATTTTTTCATCATATCCACTATGTTTATTATGCAACAATATACAACTTCATATAAAACATAAAGTAATCTCCCAGTATGAACCTTATGTTTCTGACATATTTTAAAGTGCTTATTTAAGCGTAAATTATTGATGAAGCATCTTTTTCAATTTGTTCAGTTAAAATTTCTCTTTCGTTTGCTACTGGGTACACACAGAGAACAATCAGCCAAGCCAGCAGAAGTTTTGTTGCAGGAATATTTTTTACTTTTTGGTATATATAGTAGACATCGTTATTCAGTGACACGAAAATCATTTAATTATTTCCATTACAATGCATTTTTGTTTTGTTTTGGTAGAATGTAAAATATTAATTTATAGTTACGGCGAAAGGAACATTTTGTTTGGAGTTAAGTGCGTTTAACATAAAATGAAGAATTTTGTTAACGTAAGTAGTATTCAGCTAGCTGAATTATTGGTATATAGTGCATTTGTGAAGATGAATTATATATTTATTTCGGTATCTGAAAAAGTAGAATGTGCAATTGAAGCCATATTAAAGGCACAATTCCGGCCTTTATCAATTAACTGTCTTTTTAATAAATTGTAAAAACTTAATTTAGATAACTGTCTTACGGAATCTTAGTTCAGCTAACTGATGAAAATAATTCGCTAAAAAAATCGATAAAAAGTTTATTGTGACTGAAGCAGCTTTCTAAAAGGTAAAAAAAACAAGTAAGAAAATTTTCTCTTAGGTCCAACTAATTGGATATAGAAAATAAGCATAAACCAAATTTGAGTGGCATGTTATTAAATTTTTTTGCCTTCGGATATGAAAAAGTTCATATCCGATGCTATATTTATATGGGCACCAGGTTGAAAAATGGACTCATCCTGACCATATTTGGTAAGATCGCTTATTTTTTTCATAAACATATACAAACCAAATTTCAGAAAAATCTGTGCAATATATATATATATATTTTTTTTAGGTTTAAGTGAAGATCGGGAATCAACTTTATATGGGGGTATGAATAAGAATTGGATGTAATCAACGTACACAAACCCAATTTGACAGAGATCTATAGGATAATTTGGATCTTACGGTAATTTAAATCGATATAATAGGGGTCATTTCTATAGGCGATAGGTCTAAACGTGCACCGATTTTCAACAATTTCAATACAGTTCATTCTATTACCGACAAAATCTTATATATCAAATTTCATCAAAATATTTGCGAACCGTAGTTTAATTACAAGGATTACATCGACACACGGACGGATCGTTAAATCGACTCAGAAAGTGATTCCGAGTCGATCAGTATAATGATATAAAGATGGGTCTAGGTCAAATATTTTTGGTAGTTACAGACATCAGCACAACAAAGTGGTATCTTTTATTGTAAAAAATGGGGTTTTGTTGTTTGTTTGTACGTTTGTTTGGTTTATAGGAGACTACACCACCGCACCGATCGTCTTTAAATTTTTACAGCAGTTAACTGCCTATGCCGAAGTAAAAGAAATGGGCGGAATCAGATCTGTGGGCGTGGTCCCCCTATACAAAATAAATATTTATTTTCATATATGTGGAGTACTGTAGTTCCTAAAGCCTTAAGAATTGTGTGAGTTCATAAGTTATTAATGTGAATAGTCGGACAAAAAAAGAGCGGAAAGGACTAATGGGCGTGTCGCCCACATACAAAGTAAATATTTCATATAATATAGCTGGAGTATTATAGTAGAAAGAGCCTTGGGACTTTGTCTAAGTTCATGAGTTATTAATGTGAGTAGTTGCCCAAAAATGGGCGGGATCGGACCAATGGGCGTGGCACTTCCTATACAAAAAATATGAAGTACTATGAAAATGGCAGTCTTGAAACTTTTTGCAAGTACATTAATTTCCAATGTGAGTAGTCGTGGAAAATTTGGGCATAATGTCCAAAATCAAAAATCGACAAAAGCGAAAATCGGGAATAAAAAAATCACCAAAATCAAAAATCGCCAAAATCAAAAATCGGAAAAATCTGAAGTTGAAAAAACAAAAATTGACGAATCAAAAATGGCCAAAATTTTCTACAAAACCGTTCCCAATTTTTTATTTCGTTGCGAAGCGCATCGGGTTACAGCTAGTAAGATATCTATAATATTAATAGGCTAGGCGATGTTTTGTTACCGATGTAACTTTCACTATTTTACCCCGATTTTGACAAAAAATTTATCATTTGAAAGGCATTTCTTTTTAGCCGTTACCCAGATTCACAGATTTTCATCGTCTGGAATATTTTTTTGGAGTTATGATCGTTTAAAGTTGCTACTAACACATACATAAAATTATACAATGCTATGTGTGTGTTTATTAAATTTGTTAATGTGTTTGTGTTAATGTGTTGAGTTTGTTTTCTTCGCTTAAAATGAGTTGAATTGTGAAGCATACCTTTAGGGTCTTTATTAAATGAAAAAATAATATTTCCTAGAATTTGCACTCGAATTTCGAGTGCTGGAATCTGCTAGTACAAATTAAAATACTTTTATAAATTCGATATAAAATATATAAAAGTCTCCTCTAAATCATACAATATTGGATATTTTATTCGAATTACTCAACTTTAAAAAGCACATTTTCAAAAGTAAGCTATTTTCACTCAATATTGGGCCAAAGAGGGGAACATTTTTAATGAGTTAAAATTTGATAAAAGATATCAATTAAAGATCATAGTAATTACTTTAGTGCACTTTAACTCATTAGCATAAATAATAATTCAGCTGTGTGAAATTAAATTTAAACTAATAAAATAAATTATTTCATCATAATTTGAGTCATATAGCTGAATTAAATGATAATAAATAATAAAATTTTTAAATTTAATTAAATTTAAAACTAATGAAGTAAATTTAATTTAACATTCTTTAAGTTGCAATTCAGCTAGATGAATAAACCAAAACTTTTTACAGCCTAATAAAGAAATTTAATTTAACATTCATAAATTCTAAATTCCTGCTAGCTGAGTGCTTGCTTAAATGAATTCAGCTAGCTGAATTTATTAAGAACTAAACTAATTCTATCTATCGGCTAGCTAAATTAAATAATAATAAATTTTTTCACACAAGTAAATTATTAAATTGCCAATTCAGCTAGCTGAATAGGAAAAACCTTTTACTTTCTAATAAAAAGTGTTAAAATGTTTTAATATAACATACATTTAATTTAGCAATCATAAATTTATAATTCAGCTAGCTGAATTATTTGAAAACAAAACTAGTGTCCATATTAACCTGAGTAATATTTTTTAAAGTAATTCACTAAAGAAGAAAATTGAATTTAACACCGTTTAAATGGAAATTCAGCCAGATAAAAATTTTCGAGATGTGTTAAAATAAAATTAATTTAATTTAACAATCATGGATTGTTTAATGTTTATCTAATACAAGTTCAGTTAAAATATTTGTCTTAAAATTTCGAACACTTAATTTTAAATTGTTGAAAAAAAAATTTTTTTTTTGATAAAACAACTAAGAAAATATGAATTTAGCTCACTTCGAACCACTGTGAATGTTCTAAAAGTTTAGCTTGATGTAGTAGTAAAAACTAGCTGATTCCAGCCCTCGAAATTCGAGTGCAAATTATAGGAAATTTTATTTTTCCATTAAATAAAGACCCTAGAGGTATACAAAAAAAAACTCATTTTTATTACAAACATTACACATTAACAAATTTAATAAACACACACATAGCATTGTATAATTTTATATATGTGTTAGTAGCAACTGTAATGCAATTTAAAGAAAAAAAATTTTAAAATCTATAAGTCTGCAAAACGGCTAAAAAGAAATACCTTTCAAATAATATACATTTGGTCAAAATCGGGATAAAACTGTAGAACAAAACATCGGTCACAACAAATCGCCTAGCCTATTGATATTATAGATAAAGTAGTTTCACAGATCTTCAAATTAACAATTTAAATTATTTACAACAAGAGTCCAAAAATATTTAGTTTAACTGGTTTATTCGTAATTTGAACAAAAAAAATCATGTGAGACCGCTCACAGGGGAGATGTGTAAACAACTATTAATTAAAGATTTTTTTATGTCATTTTTTAAAATCAAACAGAAAGCGTCATCTATGTATCACTTATAGTAAAAACTGTTTTAGCTAATTCAACAACCCTTTGCTGTAAAACGTTAAAAATATCCCAATATAAACGTATATAAGTGATACATAGATGGCGCTTTTAAAAAAGTCGCATAAAAAACAATTTTATATCATAATTTTTTCACCAATTTAATCATATGTCATACACCGATTTGTGTTACAGCTCTCACCGATTTGTGTTACGCTGTTTTTGTGATTGTATTGTGAAATAAAAATTTACCCCCCTGCGCGTATAGATGTTTACACATTAAAAAAATTAGAAACTGCTAGAAATTGTTTAAATGTTTAATCTAAATTCAATTCAGCTAGCTAAATTTATAACAAATATCAAAACCAATGGAACTAGCTGATTACTAATTTTTAACATATTCAGCTGGCGATATAAAACTTAAATGCAATTAAAAAAATGTTCTATCTTTAAAATTACTTTTATTATTACTTAAGTTATTCTAAAATGAATACAGAACTCGTACAGACGTCATAATCTTAAGAACAATATACACAAAAGTAAATAGAAAACTATTAAAAGACAAATATGTAACTGCTAAAGCAATGGAATGTCTAACTTTGTTAGCCCCTTAATAAAATATTGTTCTACATACTTACTTAATGTAAGTGTAAATGGATATTTTTGACGACAAAATACAAGACAAAATAAAGCGTAAAAATTAATTTCACAACGAAGAAAGAATTGCGTTTCAGTTTTAATTACGGCCACAAAAGGGAAAGAGTAAGTGGCAGAAATGAAAGAGAAATTAGCAATGTCTTGATGTCCCCAAAATACTTGAAATTGAAAAAATTATTTACAGGAAAAAAGCTTTATTCTTTGTTAACACTTGTACTGAAATTTCATGAATATATTATTCTTCATTGTTGTATTGTTAAAGGACTTGAAAGAAAAGACATTACGAAAAAAAATAATGTGTTTTTCTTTTGGCATTTTTAGTAAACAAAACCGTAATTATCGTTAAGCATGCAATTTTAGAATTCGTAATTGTATATTTTTAGATATTTAGTTTTTTGTTTTTATAAAAAATAGCTAACTAATTATATATGATTATATTATTATAAGCAATATCAAAATAAAACCATTACAAAAATCGATTGACATTTTCACTTAAAGTAGAAATTACAATGTAAATCATGTCAAGATGATAACTAGAGATAACAAAGAAAGCAACGAATTTAATAAATAAAAAAATTTAATTTAATACTGTCATTTATACTAATATAAGCTTTAAATTGTAACCAAAGTTTATTTTACATTTTTCGTTCTTCATTTTTAATTTTTCATTTTTCGTTTTTCATTTTTCATTATTAATTTTTTATTTTTAATTTTTCATTATTTTTTAATTTCCTATTTTTAATTTTTTATTTTTTATTTTCCATTATATATTTTTCATTTTTTATTTTGTATTTTTCATTTTTAATTTTTAATTTTTAATTTTTAATTTTTAATTTTTAATTTTTAATTTTTAATTTTTAATTTTTAATTTTTAATTTTTAATTTTTAATTTTTAATTTTTAATTTTTAATTTTTAATTTTTAATTTTTAATTTTTAATTTTTAATTTTTAATTTTTAATTTTTAATTTTTATTTTTCATTTGTCATTTTTTATTTTTTATTTTTCATTTTTAATTTTTCATTTTTTTTTTTTAATTTTTCATTTTTCATTTTTAATTTTGCATTTTTCATTATTTATTTTTCATTTTCTATTTTTCATTTTTCATTTTATATTTTTAATTTTTCATTTTTTATATTTAATTTTTTATTTTTCTTTAACCCTTTTTTATTTTTTATTTTTATATTTCATTTTTACTTTTAATTTTTCATTTTTTATTTTTTATTTTTATTTTAGTTTTTTCATTTTTAATTTTTAATATTTCATTTTTTATTTTTCATATTTCCTTTTTTATTTTTCGTTTTCAATTTTTCATTTTTCATTTTTTATTTTTCATTTATCATGTTTCATTTTTCATTATTAATTTTTTTATTTTAAATTTTTCATTACTTATTTATCATTTCCTATTTTTAATTTTTTTTTATTTTTAATATTTAATTTTTCGTTTTTTATTTTTCATTTTTAATTTTTTATTTTTGTGTTTCATTTTTCATCTTCTATTTTTCATTTTCTATATTTCGTTTTTTATTTTTATTTTTAATTTTTATGTTTTTCATGTTTAATTTTTATTTTTCATTTTTATTTTTCATTTTTTATTTTTCGTTTTTCGTTTTTCATTTTTCATTTTTCATTTTTTTTAGTTTTTATTTTTCATTTTTCATTCTTTATTTTTCTTTTTTCATTATTTATTTTTCATTTTCTATTTTTCATTTTATATATTTCATTTTTTATATTTCATTTTTTAATTTTCATTTTCCTTTTTTATTTTTCATTTTTAATTTTTTTTTTATTTTTTAATTTACATTTTTCGTTCTTCATTTTTAATTTTTCATTTTTCGTTTTTCATTATTCATTTTTTATTTTTAATTTTCCATTATATATTTTTCATTTTTTATTTTTTATTTTTCATTTTTAATTTTTATTTTTCATTTTTATTTTTCATTTGTCATTTTTTATTTTTCATTTTTATACCCTATACCACTATGTGGTTTGGGTATAATGACTTTGTGCTGCTGTTTGTAACAACCAAAAATATTTGACCTGGACCCATCTTTAATTATACCGATCGAATCAGAATCACTTTCTGAGTTGATTTAACAATGTCCGTCCGTCCGTCCGTCCTTCCGTCCGTCCGTCTGTGTGTCCATGTAAAGTTTGTAATCAAACTGCAGGTCGCAAATATGCATGTATTTTGATGAAATTTGGTACATAAGATTGTATCGGCCATGGGATGAACGCTATTGAAATTGGTGAGAATCGGTCCATGTTCAGACCTAGCCCCCATACAAATTACCCATATGAAATCAACATAAATTGCCATAAGATCCAAATTGTCATATAGATCTTACTCAAATTGGGTTTGTATGCGTTCATTACATCCATTAATGAATAGTCCAAAAATGATCCCTTTGACCCCATATAGAGCTGCTTCCCGATCTTCACTTAAATCTATTAAAAAACAAAAATATTGCACTGATTCTTCTCAAATTTTTGTATATATTTTTGCAAAATACAAGAGACTTTACCAAACATGATCAGGATCGGTCCATTTTTGGACCAAGTCCCTATATAGATATATCATCCAATATGAACTTTTTCCTACCTGCAGCCAAAAAAATTAATAAAAATCCCACAAATTGGGTTTTTGCCTATTTTCTATGTCCAGTTAGTTGGGCCTAAGAGATAGGGTCTCTAAACGCATGGTATAGGGTATCGTATAGTCGGTCTAGACCGACTATAATTTTCTTTCTTGTTATTTTTCATTTTTATTTTTCATTTTTAATTTTCCATTTTTTTTCATTTTTTATATTTCGATTTTCGGTTTTCATTTTTAATTTTTCATTATTTATTTTTCGTTTTTCATTTAATTTTTTTCATTTTTTATATTTAATTTTTTATTTTTCTTTTTCCCTTTTTATTTTTCATTTTTTATTTTTATATTTAATTTTTTACTTTTAATTTTTTATTTTAATTTTTTATTTCTTATTTTTATTTTTTCATTTTTAATTTTTTATTTTTAATTTTTAATTTGTAATTTTTAATTTTTAATTTTTTATTTTTTATTTTAATTTTTTCATTTTTAATTTTTTATTTTTCATTTTTTAATTTTCATATTTCCTTTTTTATTTTTCGTTTTTCATTTTTCATTTTTGATGTTTTATTTTTCATTTATCGCGTTTCAATTTTCATTATTAATTTTTTATTTTTAATTTTTCATTATTTATTTTTCATTTCCTTTTTTTAATTTTTTTTGATTTTCATATTTAATTTTTTGGTTTTCATTTTTCATTTTTAATTTTTTACCTTTTATGTTTCAATTTTCAACTTCTATTTTTCATTTTCTGTATTTCGTTTTTTATTTTTATTTTTAATTTTTTTGTTTTTCATGTTTAATTTTTATTTTTCATTTTTTATTTTTCGTTTTTCGTTTTTAATTTTTCATTTTTCATTTTTTTAGTTTTATTTTTCATTTTTCATTCTTTATTTTTCTTTTTTCATTATTTATTTTTCATTTTCTATTTTTCATTTTTCATTTTTCATTTTATATATTTCATTTTTGATTTTTTATATTTAATTTTTTAATTTTCATTTTCCCTTTTTAATTTTCATTTTTAATTTTTTTTTTATTTTTTTATTTTAAATTTTTCGTTCTTCATTTTTTATTTTTCATTTTTCGTTTTTCATTATTCATTTTTAATTTTTAATTTTCCATTATATATTTTTCATTTTTTATTTTTTATTTTTCATTTTTAATTTTTATTTTTCATTTTTATTTTTCATTTGTCATTTTTTATTTTTCATTTTTCATTTTTATTTTTCATTTTTAATTTTCCATTTTTTTTCATTTTTTATATTTCGTTTTTCGGTTTTAATTTTAAATTTTTCTTTTTTCATTATTTATTCTTCATTTTCTATTTTTCATTTTTCATTTTCTATTTTTCATTTTTCATTTTTTATTTTTCATTTTTAATTTTTTTTTTCATTTTTTATTTTACATTTTTCGTTCTTCATTTTTAATTATTCATTTTTCGTTTTTCATTATTCATTTTTTATTTTTAATTTTCCATTATATATTTTTCATTTTTTATTTTTAATTTTTAATTTTTATTTTTCATTTTTATTTTTCATTTGTCATTTTTTATTTTTCATTTTTAATTTTTAATTTTTATTTTTCATTTTTCATTTTTAATTTTTTTTTATTTTTTATTTTTCGTTTTTCGGTTTTCATTTTTTAATTTTTCATTTTTCATTTTTTATTTTTCATTTTTCATTTTTTATTTTTATATTTAATTTTTTACTTTTAATTTTTCATTTTTTATTTTTAATTTTTAATTTTTTATTTTTTATTTTAAATTTTTCATTTTTAATTTTTTATTTTTCTTTTTTTATTTTACATATTTCCTTTTTTATTTTTCGTTTTTCATTTTTGATTTTTTATTTTTCATTTATCGTGTTTTTAATTTTTAATTTTTAATTTTTCATTATTTATTTTTCATTTCCTACCTTTAATTTTTTTATTTTTCATATTTAATTTTTCGTTTTTAATTTTTCATTTTTAATTTTTTACTTTTTATGTTTCATTTTTCATTTTTGATTTTTTATTTTTCATTTTTCATTTATCATGTTTCATTTTTCATTATTAATTTTTTATTTTTAATTTTTCATTGTTTATTTTTCATTTCCTTTTTTTAATTTTTTCTGATTTTCATATTTAATTTTTTGTTTTTAATTTTTCAT
Source organism: Cordilura impudica (assembly GCA_963682025.1). NCBI lineage: Eukaryota > Metazoa > Arthropoda > Insecta > Diptera > Scathophagidae > Cordilura > Cordilura impudica. Next base: position 184,561,173 of record OY821521.1, read on the forward strand.
TTTTAATTTTTTACTTTTTATGTTTCATTTTTCAACTTCTATTTTTCATTTTCTATATTTCGTTTTTTATTTTTATTTTTAATTTTTTTGTTTTTCATGTTTAATTTTTATTTTTCATTTTTGTTTTTCATTTTTTATTTTTCGTTTCTCATTTTCCATTTTTTTTTTAGTTTTTATTTTTCATTTTTCATTCTTTATTTTTCTTTTTTCATTATTTATTTTTCATTTTCTATTTTTCATTTTTTATTTTTCATTTTATATTTTTCATTTTTTATATTTCATTTTTAAATTTTCATTTTCCCTTTTAAATTTTCATTTTTTTTTTTATTTTTTATTTTAAATTTTTCGTTCTTCATTTTTTATTTTTCATTTTTCGTTTTTCATTATTCATTTTTTATTTTTAATTTTCCATCATATATTTTTCATTTTTTATTTTTCATTTTTAATTTTTATTTTTCATTTTTATTTTTCATTTGTCATTTTTATTTTTCATTTTTAATTTTTATTTTTCATTTTTTTTTTTTTCAATTTTAATTTTCCATTTTTTTTAATTTTTTATATTTCGTTTTTCGGTTTTCATTTTTAATTTTTCATTATTTCTTTTTCATTTTCTATTTTTCATTTTTCATTTTTTATATTTATTTTTTTATTTTTCATTTTTAATTTTTTATTTTTATATTTAATTTTTTACTTTTAATTTTTCATTTTTTATTTGTAATTTTTATTTTTTATTTTAATTTTTTCATTTTTAATTTTTTATTTTTCATTTTTTATTTTTCATATTTCCTTTTTTATTTTTCGTTTTTTATTTTTTATTTTTGATTTTTTATTTTTCATTTATCGTGTTTCATTTTTCATTATTAATTTTTTATTTTTAATTTTTCATTATTTATTTTTCATTTCCTATTTTTAATTTTTTTATTTTTCATATATAATTTTTCGTTTTTCATTTTTATTTTTCAATTTTCATTTTTTATTTTTCGTTTTACATTTTAAATTTTTCATTTTTCATTTTTCTTTAGTTTTTATTTTTAATTTTTCATTCTTTGTTTTTCTTTTTTATTATTTATTTTTCACTTTCTATTTTTTATTTTTCCTTTTATATTTTTCATTTTTTATATTTCATTTTTTAATTTTCATATTCCCTTTTTATTTTTCATTTTTTATTTTTTATATTTAATTTTTTACATATACTTTTTATTTTATTTTTTTAATTTTTTATTTTTTATTTAAATTTTTTTCATTTTTCCTTTTTTATTTTCCATATTTCATTTTTTATTTTCGTTTTCGATTTTTCATTTTTTATTTTTCATTTATCGTTTTTCATTTTTCATTATTAATTTTTTATTTTTCATTATTTTTCATTTCCTATGTTTAATTTTTTTTATTTTTCATTTTTAATTTTTCGTTTTTCATTTTTCTTTTTTAATTTTTTAGTTTTTTTTTCATTTTTTATCTTTTATCGATACGTGGTCTCACATAGATTGAGATCCTATATCAAGTAGTATAAAGATGTAGCTAGAAGTTGAAAAAGTATGAAAAATCAAATTTTTCTTAAAATCCGCTGAAGTAAAAACGCTGCCCTCGCCAAACTAAGAACACGATACCTACAATATTTGGCATTTTTAATCACGTATATTTTTTTAATAAGACTTTGTAGTCCAATCATTGATTTCTCTAAATTTCTTGAACAAAATTTTTGAAAAAGTAAAATGGGAGATTTTGAAATAGTGCTAAAAAATACGTACCGTTTTGACATTATTTTAGAACGGCATTACAATAGACGAGATACAAAATACTTTACATAAGATCACTTTGGGATCGGGAAAATGCAAAAATGTTATTGTTGTAGATTATTTCAACGTCTCTAAAAATGTGAGCTCGATTTTCTTAATCAAGTGGTCTGCGGCATATTTATTGCCGGGGGAACTTGATATATTATAGTTTATTAATTAATTTAATTAAAACGCAATTATTAAAATCAAAGTGATTTTTTTTTCATAATTTTTACATATAAATACATATTTGAACTTTGAACTCTTGAAATTCAAAAAAAAATGGCTGTCACCCTAATGTACATATATCTGCACATTTTATATTACGCATAAACTTTTTTTATTATTTTTAGTTTCTTAACATTTATGTTTTCGTACATCACACCTCAGCTACTGAATCTGGAGGCTTCAAATTCAATTCCAATCTACTCGAAATAATAATAAACAATATTATTCGAAATTTGTCCAGATAAATAGTTTATTTTATAAATGAGCATGATTTTAGCAGGCAGATTGGCAGACGGACCGACGGACATCTCTAATATCGACTCGAGTTGTTATAAGTTAGACTCGCAAATATATACTTTCTATTACAAAGTGGGATGGAGGACATTAAAAACACAATTTTAAGAGAGTGGAATAAGATCGAACCAAACATCTTAAAAAATCTATACAACTGAATGCCGAAGATATTATTTGAAGTTGGAAAAGAAAAAGGTTCTCTTGAATTGAATATTAAAATTCTGAATAAAATTGTTTTTGTAAAATGTATTAAAAAAAATGTAGTGTCGTATAGTTTTGATACGATTAAAAGCATCCAGGAAAGTAATTGTTACTCAACCCAATGTTACGTTGAACTTACACTCATAGTGTCATATTCTCTAATTATCCACATAAATTTCTCTTTAATAATAAAATTTTTCCAATTTTAAAAGAAGCCAAGATATTTTAACAACTATGTGGTTAGTGTATAATGACTTTGGGTTGATGTTTGTAACTATCAAAAATCATTGACCCAGACCCAGATCTTTTATTATACCGATCGGCTCAGAATCACTTTCTGAGTCGATTTAGTGATGTTTGTCCGTCCGTCCATCTGTGTGTCCATGTAAACCTTTTAATCAAACTACAGGTAGCCAATATGAATATATTTTGATGAAATTTTTTTTCCATTGGCCTCAGCATGAACGCTATTGAAATTGGTGAGAATCCGTTCATGTTCAGATCTAGTCCCCATACAAATGACACCTATGAGATCGACTTAAATTGCCATAATATGAAAATTATCATATAGATCTCGGTAAAATTGGATTTCTTTACGTTTAATTCACGCATTTATCAGTACTGCAAAAATAAAGCCAATAGGGCACTTCTTAGTCATAGCCCCCATATAAAACTAATTCCCGATCTTCACTTAAATCTATCAAAAAACAAAAATATTGCACAGATTTTTCTCAAATTTGGTTTGTATGTGTTTATCCAAAAAATAAGTGACCTTAACAAATATGATCAAGATCGGTCCTTTTTTCAACCTAGTTCCCATATAAATATACCACCCGATATGAACTTTTTCATATCTGAAGTCAAAAAAATTAATAACAATTCCTCTCAAATTTGGTTTATGATTATTTTTCTATATTAAATTAGCTGGACCTATGAGATAGGGTCTCTAAACGCATGGCATGGCGTATCGTATTGTCGACTATAATTTTCTTATTTGTTTTTATGTCCTATAGTTTTGATACGCACCTTCCAGTCTTTTCTCTGCCACTGTATACATATTAAAACATGTTTTTTTGTTTCTCAGAAAAAAATTTCATTTAATTTTCAAAACTAAAGAAAAGGTCTGTCATCTTAAAATTGTATTTTTTACAGACAAAACACCTTGATTTTGTACGGTCCTTTTTATCTTCAACAAAATGTCAACAGAAATACACATTTATTTTACCAATCAATACTTCATTCCACCTTTCAATAAGTTATTCACAACTTGTCATAAGATTCGATGTGCACTACCAGTAACGTATTTGTATTTGTTTTGTAACAGAAACCTATTGTCCAAAGGGTTTCGTTTTTTTTTTTTTCTTACTTTTTTTTTCTTTTTCTATACTTTTCGGGTTAGGTCAATAGCACTTATTGTTTTTGTTATTAATGGATTTTTGTACATAGTCGTTAGTGAAATTCTTAAAATTCTTCTGTTGAATATATTTTCTAAACAAAAATTCTTATTTTCACCAGACTACCTTGATTTATTTTCATACTGTTCCTCTATTTGTTAATAATATACGTGTTGTTGTTATGTAAATTATTCAACAATTGATAAAACAAGAAAACATGGTTATGATGTTAATTAACTCTTTCAAAGCGTAGGCGTAATAAATTATAAAATAAAAATCTGAAACTTGTGTTATTAATTATTATATACATATATAGTATAAGAAAATATTTTACTAAACATTAAATGCTGGGTATTATGGCGAATAAGCAAAATCAAACAATAAGTTAAAAAATATTTTAAATTAAACGAATTTTCCAAAATTACAGCTAAAATTGAAAAAGTTTGCTTTGGGAAGCTTGGTTGTTGGTATCACCCTTCCTACCCATGAATAGAAATTTTAATAGAAAATAATATAGAACAAGGAAGAAAATTATAGTCAGTCTAGACCGAATATACGATACCCTATACTATGCGTCTTGAGACTCTATCTCTTAGGTCCAACTAATTATATATAGAAAATATGCATAAACCAAATTTGAGTGGCATTGTTATTAATTTTGTTGCCTTTGAATATGAAAAAGTTCATATCGGATACTTTAGTTATATGGGGACTAGGTCGAAACATAGACCGATCCTGACCATATTTGGTAAGGTCATTTATTTTTTGCAAAAATATATAAATAACAAATTTGAGAATTGTGCAATATTTTTGTTTTTTGATAAACAGGATGGGAAAGCAGCTCTATATGGGGGCTATAACTAAGAATTGGTCTACAGAGTTTCTTTTTTAACTACTAATTAATGGATCTAATAAACACTGACAAACCCAATTTGACCGAGATCTATATGATAATTTGGATCTTATGGCAATTTAAGTCGATTTCATGGGGACTAGCTCTGAACATGCACCGATTTTGAACAATTTCAATAGCGTTCATCTTTATATTTGCGACCTGTAGTTTGATTACAAGGTTTACATGGACACACGGATGGATTCTGAGTCGGTGAAATTAGCACAAAGTCGCTATGGTAGTATAATAATAACTAGCAGATTCCAGCCCTCGAAATTCGAGCGCAAATTCTAGGATATTTTATTTTTTCATTAAATAGAGACCCTAAAGGTATGCTAATCAATTATAGCCAATTCACAAATCAACACAAAAAACAAACTCATTTTATAACAAACACATTAACAAATTTACTAAAACACACACATAGCATTGTATAATTTTATGTATGTATTAGTAGCAACTTTAAATGCAATTTACTCAAAATAAAGGAAAAATTTTAAAAATCTGTATATCTGCAACACGGCTAAAAATAAATACCTTTCAAATAATATACGCTTGGTCAAAATTGGGATAAAACGGTAGAACAAAAGATCAGTCACAAGAAATCGCCTAGCCTATTAATATTATAGATAACTAGCAGACTATAGTGCTCGAAATTCGAGAGCAAGTTCTAGGCAACTTTTTTTTTTCATAACCAACACTTTTTTGATCCATTATTATTGTGAATGAAGAAAACAAACTTACAAACACATTAATAAATTTAATAAACACACACATAGCATTGTATAATTTTATGTATGTGTTAGTAGCAACTTTAAATACAATTTACTCAAAATAAAAGCAAAAATTTAAATATCTATAAGTCTGGTGAACTGCTAAAAAGAAACACCTTTCAAAAAATATACGTTTTGTCAAAATCGTGATAAAACGGTAAAACAAAACATCGGTCACAAGAAATCGCCTAGCCTATTAATATTATAGATAATAATAAGCCTTATTCTGGTTGGTGTAAGAACTGTCTCTGTACTAGGCATAGGCTGTCTATAATTAATTTCCATCTCTGTCTTCTTAACGCTGCCTCTCGAAGTTCACCGATGTTGCTGTAACTTCTATAGTGGTATAGGGTAAAGGGTATACAAATTTTTGGTGAAAAACATAAAGCAATATTTATAATAATTTTTTTCAAAGAAACATTTTGAGGAGAAAATATTATTTTTGAGTTGAAAATAAATTTTGAGAAGAAAGTGAAAAATATTTTTAAATTCAAAAAATGGTATAAATTCTTTAGAAAACCATTTGAGAAAAAAAAATATTTTTGAGTTAAAAAACTAGGTGAGAAAATATTTTGAGTTGAAAAAAATTCCTGAAATAAAAATTGTATTTTTTCATACCTTTTTAAGCTTAATTTGGGCACGGAGGAGTGTGAAAATTGGCATAGTTATAATTCATAAGGAGGAAAAGTGGAGAATCTTAAAATTTATGTATAATATGTGTTAAAAATATATATTTAATTAAATAAAATAAAATAATTAGTCATTTATTGTTCGGTTTTAGATCATGTATATATTTTTCTAATGAAAGAAAGATAATAATTTTTGTAATGTAAGAGAAATATTAGAAAAAAATTGAAGACAGCGCTAGATGGAGTAGCTACTTTCGAACAAAGCGACTTGTTCATCGTCAGCATCCTTCTGCCTATTACTTCAACTCATGCTTAATCAACTATTTAACTCAACATTTGAAAGAAAAGAACATGAGAAATGTTTTTCTTTTTATATACGAGAGTTTGTATGAACAAGCTGAGCTTTTCCAATTTTTAGCTTTCTCTACATTAACATAGCCAGATCAATTACAAGTCTTGTAATGTGAACAGCTCTTTGTTTTGCCATTGTCCTCAAGATGGAACTGTAATGGCATGTGAAATCTTAACAGATTACACAAATGCATTGTACCTCAATAAAATAAAATATTAATAATAAATAATTTTATTAGGATTAAGGGTATGGTAATCAATTTTAGCCAATTCACAATTCATCGGATTTCATCACACGCTCTGTGCTGAATTGTGAATTGCCTAAAAGTGATTAGCATACCTTTAGGCTCTTATAAAATTATTTATTTTTGAAAATTTTTATATATATATAGATTAAAAACATTGAAAGAAAGAAATGGAAGGAAAAAAATAAAATTTCCTAGAATTTGCACTCGAATTTCGAGTACTGGGTTATGCTAGTAATAATTAATATGGCAACAAATTTTATTGGTAGAGTTTTAATTAAAAAATAATCCAACCCATAAAAACAAAGTTTTTATTAAAACTCTTTTTTTCCTTATGCATATGAGTTTTTAATCTCTCCGTGACAGTGCGTGACTATCTTAAAATTAATCTTTGGCCACAACAAGTCTATGGATAAAGTTTCTGATTGATCGGATGAGGGGAAGTGAGGTTTTAATCTCTCCGTGACTGTGCGTGACTATGCGTGACTTGCGTGACTATGTCAAAGTTAATTTTCTTTCACAGTAAGTCTGTCGACCAAGTTTCAGATCGACCGGATAAGGGGAAATGAGTTTCAAATCACTTCGTGACTATGCGTGACAGTGCGTGACTACCCCAAAATTAATCTGTAGTCACAACCAGACAATGGGCCAAGTTTCAGATCAACTAGATAAGGGGGAATGGGGTTGCCCCACGACAGACAGACAGACAGAGATTATGAGTTAAAAGAAAGTGTTTAAAAACAAAAATTTTCATAGAACAAATTTAGATATGATTGAGTATATTTTAATAATGAATGACTGATCCCCAAGAAAACTATTAAAAAACTTGTCTAGCACTGATAATGGGGAAAAAGAAAAAAATCTTACATCAATTACTTACGTTACAAAATACTCAGAACGATTTCAAAATTTCAATATTTATGACACAACGTTTAACCTTCGTTATGAACGCAACAGATTATGTCGAAATTCTTTAAACTAATATGCTAACGTACGCTAAAGACAATATGCCGCTTCAATGGGTGTTCTAACAAGACTATTATTATCCCAAACACTTGGCAACAAAGAAGTAGCACTTCACTATCGTAAAGTGGGTCATCATAATTTCTGGATCTAAATCCAATAGAAAATACGTGGAATTTAGTAAAAACGTCGATAAGAGGAAAGTGTTCAACCAAGTGATGAGCTTGGTAACTCATTTTACGGGTATCAGTCTGTCTAAACTCTGCAGATATGAGTGAAATACTCATTTTTATTAGAAAGTTACTCAGTATGAACAAACAGTTTAAGTTAAAAAAATTTTTTTTGAGGATAATTTAATATAAGGTGAACTAATTTTTTCGTATGGTCTCTGTTAGAAGAAATATGACATTCATATTCTTATTCTTTGATGAAACCGATGAAATTTTGAATAGCTCTTAAAATGAATTCACATAAAAAATTAGTTTATATTAGTTAAATAAAAAACCATATGAAAAAAGAAAATATATTATTGGACACCAAACGATACTTCATTCAAAATCATATAAAATTCTATAGTTTTGTGTGATAATTTGAGAGGTCTATTAACATTTTATAATTAATAGTTGATCTAATTGGACTATTATGCTCATTTTCAATACGAATATCCACAGGATATACAAAATCATTCTCGATGAAGATCAGTTACCCCGAGCCCAATTTTTATCTCGATGAATTACAAATTGAATTAAAAATTTTTGTAATATACGAGTAACTGTAATTGTTTAATTGTTTCCACAAATTGTGATTTCAGAAACCACAACTTCGATTCAAACAACGTTTATCACGTAAACAGTGTCCTGAATTTTCAAGTGTTTAATAAATATTGTCTACACATTTTTGAAAAAGAAATATTTATAATAAGAGATACATACGTACGTAACTTTCCTATAGTTTATTACTCATAACATGGTATCGGTAGTAATTTTTAACATAATAAATATTGTCGTACATTAAAACACGTGTTAAGTAAATTTTCTGCTGTTTTGTTCTGTAACATTCTTCCGCTTAAGTTAGAATGACGCAGTAAATTAAACACTTTTTTTATTTAAAAACTATTAATACAACAGCGGCTTTTTGACAAAGATTTTTATAATTACTTATTTACTTATGAGAAAATTCCAAGGTACTAGTAACGAATCATATATTTTTAAAAATTTTAAATTAAATTAAATAATCAAAGTCAAATTAGGAATCATAAATAAACAATAACTCGAAAAATAATTTAAAACACAATTTGTTTTGGATAATTATAAATAACTAGCAGAGCCCAGCCTTCGAAAATCGAGTGCAAATTCTAGACAATTTTAAAATTCACTAAAAATCATTATATATATATATTGAACACACGGAAGATATATAATGGGTTCATTAATATATAATTTTATAAGAGCCTAAAAGTATGCAAATCAATTTTAGCCGATTTACAATTCAATACAAATTTAGTAAACACACACACCGCTTTGTATAGCTTTGTGTATGGGTTACCAGCAACTTTAAATAAATTTGACTCCAAGAAAATTTACCAAATGGTGCAAATCTCTAAATATGGTGCACATCTGCAAAGAAATACCTTTCAAATGGTATATTTTTGTCAATATCGATTAGTAACCAAAAGTTTAAAAGGGATCATTAGAAATTGCCTAGTCTATGAATATTATAGATATGTGATTGAAGTAACTAGGATTCATGTAGTTTAAATGATCTTGAAATTGAAAATTTCAGAATAGGCAGTAATGTAAAAATTATCGTATAGATATTATTAATATAGATTTAACAATTATTTAAATTGTTTTCTAGGAAGTATATTTTACAAATGCACAAACAAGTTTCAAATTAATATAATATCTGTTCTATATCTCAACAAGAAACTTTTCTGGTAATTATAATCAGCATTCCATTTATACTAAATTATTCAGTATGCAATTCAACCATCTTTTCCATTCCTGTTATAAAATACATAATTAAAATTAACTTTAATTTGTCTATTCAAATATTAATTACAAATTGTTTTCTTCCATTTTATAACATATTTAGAACATTGATAAAATTAACTTAAACAAGTAAGAAAATTATAGTCGGTCTAGACCGACTTTACGATACCCTATACCATGCGTTTAGAAATCCTTACTCTTAGGCCTAAATAACTGGACATAGAAAATAAGCAAAAACCAAATTTGAGTGGGAGTTTTATTAATTTTTTGGCTGCAGATATGAAAAAGTTCATATCGGATGCTATATCTATATAGGGACTAGGTCCAAAAATGGACCGATCCTGATCATGTTTGGTAAAGTCTCTTGTATTTTGCAACAATATATACAAACAAAATTTGAGAAGAATCAGTGCAATATTTTTGTTTTTTAATAGATTTAAGTGAAGATCGGGAAGCAGCTCTATTTGGGGTCAAAGGGATCATTTTTGGACTACTCATTAATGGATGTAATGAACGCATACAAACCCAATTTGAGTAAGATCTATATGACAATTTGGATCTTATGGCAATTTAAGTCGATTTCATATGGGTAATTTGTATGGGGGCTAGGTCTGAACATAGACCGATTCTCACCAATTTCAATAGCGTTCATCCCATGCTTATATACCGATAAAAGCTTATATACCAAATTTCACCAAAATATATTCATATTTGCGACCTGCAGTTTGATTACAAGGTTTACATGGACACACAGACGGACGGACGGACGGACGGACATTGTTAAATCAACTCAGAAAGTGATTCTGATTCGATCGGTATATATTAAAGATGGGTCTAGCTCAAATATTTTTGGTTGTTACAAACAGCAGCACAAAGTCATTATACCCAAACCACATAGTGGTATAGGGTATAAAAAGTGCAACTAATTTGTAAAATTAGAACTGTGCACAAAAAAAATTAAATTATATATTGACCATGACATAATAATAGTAAAAGACTACAAAAGAAATAGAGAAAAAAATCGTTTAAAACTTTCCATTGTGCTAAAAGTTCAACTATATTCAGTATTGGTCCTTGAAATAATGTTTCCCTATAAAACTTTCTAATGATATATAATCACACATATTCACACTCTGTAATTTTCATTGTCTATATCCATATGTACATACGAGTATATTGAAATGGTGTTTGTTTACAGAATGAGTTATTTTTTTAATGTTTAAACATTAGGATGCATTTAGTTTTTTACAACACAAAAACATAAAAAAAAAACATTTACACTTATGAGTTTCTCTTTGTGGTGGCATGTGTGCAGCAGTAAGTATCCTTGCTCTAAATTAAGTTGATGAGCTTTTTTTTTAAATTTTTATTACAAGCTCTTCTTTCAAACATCCATACAATGTATGTTCAATTTTTCTGCAACATCATCCCACATAAGTCCATATAGATTTATACTGACAGTGTAGGGTATAGGGAGTAAAGTAAAAGTTTTCCATTGTTATGATTTCGTTTTGTTATTTCATTTAGTTTATATTGATTTTTTCCTCCCTCTTTTTTTTCAAGTAAAAAATAAAGTTTTCCAAATGGGAGTACTGGGAGTAAAAAAGTGAATAAGAGTATTTGTAAAATCACTACTGACTACATACGTGAATATAATATAGATGTACTCGTACATACTCGTATGTATGTATGTATCCAAAAACAAAAAGTGAAAACAACAATGGATTGTTAGTTATATGCTAGTGCCAACAGCAGCCGTAGTTTTATTTATTCTGTGTGGTTTTGCTGAATAAAAACTTTTAGTACTCGTAATAAAAAGTTTGCGACAATTTGTTGTAAATTGAGTTATTTTGTTTGGTTTGGGTAATATAAATAAAAATGGAAAAAAGAACAATTATAAATTGATTACATTGTAATAAAACCATTGTAGATCAAGGGCTTTTGTCCAGATTAATTTAAAATCAATCAAAAAGAAAATGTTTAAAAATGTTTTTGTTAAAATATATTTTATAGTTGGATAGTTGATTGGTAAACAAATGAAACTTTAAGTAACCGGTATTGTTAACAGATTTTGAAGAAATTGTAACAAAACGTGATCATAATGACTTGGTATATAGAAGTCCAATGGGTTGTCTAAGCATAGGCAACAAATGGGAAATTTCTTAAAAACTCAAAATATAGACATGATTTCAACATATTGGCCATCTGAGCCAAGAAAGCTACCAGATCTTCCCCATTTTGCTGTATTTAATGGAATACCTCGTCATCAACTCGATATAAATAATTGCTCTGATGACCACTCTCCACTGATAACACTGCTCTGCAAAATAACATTTTTTTCCGATTCCCGAAATTACTCTTGCTGATTCTTATGTAAAAGTACCTCATGAATCCGAATATCACATCCGTTTTTCCCCATTGCATACCGTTTTCGCGGTACGACCCACTACCTCCCCCCCTCCCCTTTTGATGTCTTATAGTCTTTTGTTTGTCATAACTCAAGAACGACTATTCCGATTTTGCTGGAATAAATTTACTAAAATTAAGAATTACCATTCCTTTCATCTATTATTATACCATTTCTCTACATAATCAACAGTTTCGCAGATATAAATAAATTTTGGAAACAAAAATTTTTTTGCCTAAAAAATTTTATTTTTTTTTTTTTTTAAGTCATGACAAATCCAAAAAGGGAAAAAATTTCAAGGCTTAATACTTTTGCTTAAAGCTGAAAATGAAAATTGAATGAACGCGTTCCGCTTTTATTCACAATTAAGTGAAGGTATCTCAGTTTGACAAGAATATTGATTTTTTGTTTCAATGAATTTCGATAATCGTAATTAATTAATTATAAAAATTTGCTACAGGATATATACAAAATTATTTGGAAAAAAGGTTGATGACTGTTTTATGGTTCACAGATTAAAAAAAAGGTGTTTTGATTTTTATGATTGCGTTAGCAAAGTAATAAACTCTTGCGTGGTCGCTGACATACTGTTCCTGTTCATTTATGACACCTATTCCGTTTATAACTAATCCGTTTTTATTGATACTAGCAGATTCCAGCCCTCGAAATTCGAGCCCAAATTCTAGGAAATTTTATTTTTTCATTAAATAAAGACCCTAAAAGTATGCTAATCAATTGTAGCCAATTCACAAACCAACACAAAAAACAAACTCATTTTTATTTCAAACACATTAACAAATTTAATAAACACACACATAGCATATGTGTAATTTTATGTATGTGTTAGTAGCAACTTTAAATGCAATTTACTCGAAATAAAGGAAAAAATTTCAAATTCTGTAAATCTGCAAACCGGCTAAAAAGAAATACCTTTCAAATAATACATGTTTGGTCAAAATCGAGATAAAAGGGTAGAACAAAACAACGGTCAGAAGAAATCGCCTAGCCTATTCATATTAAAGATTTATGTTAAAATATGATTTTTTAAATTTGAATTGCATAACGGTCAAAATTTTAAATTTTTTATACAGGACAGTATTTTTGAGTATCACAGCTGCATATTTTTGTTCATACATAATATGTAAATGGGACTTCCCCGTATTATAATGCCAACGCTTTGAAAACTAAACTAAAGTAATTGTATGATACAGAATTTAGTTTATTGAATTTTTTGAGCAGTTCAAACGTGTTTATGTTATCCCGTAAAGTGAAAACCGAAAATAGAAAAAAAAAATATATATATAGAACAAGTTTCGAAAGCTCAGTTTTCAAAGTAAGTGAGCTTTATATTTTCAAATAATTGAAATTACATAAAAGGTAACATTTAGGATGACTTCAGCAGAAATAGAGGCTTATTTGAAAGAAATGTGTGATGGTGGCAGTGATTCAGATTTAAACGAAATATCTAATTGTGAAGACGAGGAGTGGGTCCTGCAGTCTATTTCTAAAATTCCAGCTTCAGATAATGAGGAATATGAAAATTCTGATTATGAAGATGAGGTACAACAGCAACATGCTGAGTTCGATAGTAGTGACAGTGAAGCCAACAATTAAATAGAAAATTAGGAGCCAGAAGGTAGTAAAACTTTTTTTGTTATCTATGATTAAAATAAATAAATATTTTCGGACGTGTCTATATAAAATATTGAATGGATATTTTAATAACTTTTTATAGTAACTGGCAATTACATTGCAAAAGACAATACTGTATGGAAGGAAAAGCCACCAAATTAACATAAAGTTGCCGTTCACAATATCTTACGCCAACAAGAAAAAATTGTGTGGCTCTTTAAAAATTTAAAAATTTTGTTAATTTTAGTTTTTGACTCTTTCGACCCAAAAGGTTGCTGGCCCCTGCCGTACACCACTATATGGTCGAAGTATAATGACTTTGTGCAGATGTTTGTAATTACCAAAACTATTTGACCTAGACCCATCTTTTATTATACCGATCTACTCGGAATCACTTTCTTAGTCGATTTAACGATGTCCCTCAGTTCGTGCGTCCGTCTATGTGTTCATGTAAACCTTGTTATTAAACTACAGGTCGCAAATATGAATATCTTTTGATGAAATTTAGTATATAAGCCTATATCGGACATAGCATGAATACTAAATAAATTGGTGAAAATCGGTTTATGTTCAAACCTAGTCCCCATACCCAATGGCCCCTATGAGATCGACTGAAATTGCCATAATATCCAAATTATCATATAACTCTCGGTCAAATAGGGTTTGTGTACGTTTATTACATTCATTTATCATTAGTTAAAAAATAAACTCTATAGAACAATTCTTAGTCATAGATCCCATAAGAAAATGATTCTCAACCATCACTTAAATCTATCAGAAAACAAAAATATTGCACAGATTTTTCTCAAATTTAGTTTGTGTCTGTTTTTGCAAAAAATAAGTGACCTTAACAAATATGGTCAGTATCATTCCTAGTCCCCTTATAAATGTAGCACCCGATATGAGCTTTTTCATATCCGAAGGCAAAAAAAAAAAAAAAATAATAACAAGACCCTCAAATTTGTTTTATGCTTATTTTCTACATCTAATTAGTTGGACCTAAAAGATATGGACTCAAAAAGCATGGTATATGGTATGATATAGTCGGTCTAGACCGATTATAATTATCTAACTTGTTTGTCATGAAAAAGTCATGAAAAATATATTTCGTCTTAGCACTAGCCCAAGGTAAGTTAATTATAGATGAAAAGAAAAAATTTGTCACAACTTCGGACTCATAGGGACCGTGCAGACTTTTCACTTCATCAACTATTCTTTTCTTTTGATATTGTTCTCATAAATCCAGCGGTTTAAAAGTACCACTGCCGCTAGCCAGAATTTTATAAACTTTTTGTCTAAATTGTAGGTCACATAATGTAATTCAAAGTGATGCAAAAGAACATACATCTACGACAGATCCATCCCAAGTTTTGATATCATCAACAGATGTAAAAACTGTCCTAATCATGTAATATGGAAGGTGTGACAATAGGGTGGCCCTTCGTTATATGGAGGGAAAAAAAGTGCTCAAACTGTAGGTCTCACCCCCTAGAAATATGCGAATAGCAAAAAAACTGAGAAATACAAAGTTTTGGGCCAATCAAAAAACGTTTAGTCGTGGCGCAAAGCGATTGAAAATTTCAAGTCTGTTTATATGGGGAAAATATGACTTTTTTCAGATTTTACGAAAATTTCGTTCTATAGTTTAATTTTACCGACAAGCTGCTATATAATTCGGGATCAGTATTAAATTATCCTTTCAAAAGGCTATAAAACTTCAAAATCGAATAAAACCTCACCAAGAAATAGCAAATGCCCCAGACCACTTTTGTGCCAAAAAAAAACTAGGTCATGAAATTTGATGGCATTTTTTTCAACTTTGAGAAATTGATTAAAGCCATCATTCTTTTTTGGTCTCTATACTTATAAGTACTCAGATATGAAGTATTGTTTTATTACCACGTTGTTAACCTATTGCGCATTGAGACCGAAAATTGAAAATTTTTTTGATAAAATTTTGAAAACTCCTTTTTCAAGTTTGAAAAAATTTTCTTAAACAAAATTTAAAAAAATTAATATATTAATTTAAGGTTTTATTAAATACATATTGCAGATTAACTGTGTGAATTTTTAAGTAAATCCCTCGGCCAGAATTTTTTTGACAAGGATTTTATTTTTGCGGATTTCGAGAAAACTTGGATTTTTGTGAAATATTCTGTAAATGTACTCTTTCTAAATACTTTCTATCAACAATTCATTACTTTTCTACTTTTAAATGTTATATTTTATCTTAATAGCCTAGGGTTTCGGAAAAATATAATATGACCCCATTAACCGTTTTTAAAATTGGGGTCACATACGCCCCCAAGCTAATAAAAGACAATTTATTAAATAAATTCAAATATTTTGTAAGTGCTGTTGAATTTTTGGATACGATGCTTAAAATATAATAATCAAATGTGTAAAACTTCCGTTCCTTAAATTTGGGATAAATCCGAGAATGTTAACCCATTATTTGCCAAGGCCAGATTTGGATTTTTAGATATTTTTACATAAAAATTACCGAAAACGAGTTTTTCTACTACACTCGATGAAACCACTATGTAGAATTTAAGAAAAATAATTCGGTTAATTTTTTTTTTATTTAACCCTTCAGTGCTCCTGAGATCAAAATTATCCATTGTGATATATCTCTGGTGCAATTATCTGCTTATTGCTCGCGAATATAAATTAAAACAACTTAAGTCATATGTCTAAAAAATAGAACGTTTTTTGAAATTCACTTTGATTTAATTTTGTAATTTATTCCATTAAGAGTAGTATTAATTTAATATTACCTTTTATATATTATTATATTTGAAATTTACTTTTATTTAATAAACTATTTAAAACTGGGAAATAAAATGTTAGAAGTTTGAAAAGATGTAGGTGACATTGAAGATAATATAAAGCGACCGATTATTAAAAATCAAAAATGTCAACCATTATAAGTAATGGCATCTTCACCGATTGACCTGAATTTTTTTTTTTGCGTTTTTTATCAATATCCACTAAATTGGTGAGTGAGACCGCAAGAAATTCAACTATTACTTTCTTATATAAAGTAATTTTATAACAAAATTGGTAAAAAGTTGTTTTAATATATATTCGCGAGCAATAAGCAGACAATTGCCCCAGAGATATATCACAATGGATAATTTTGATCTCAGGAGCACTGAAGGGTTAAATAAAAAAAATTAACCGAATTATTTTTCTTAAATTTTACATAGTGGTTTCATCGAGTGTAATAGAAAAACTCGTTTTCGGTATTTTTTATTTAAAAATATCTTAAAATCCAAATCTGGCCTAGGCAAATAATGGGTTAACGTTCTCGGATTTATCCAAAAATTTTGGAAAGAAACTTCTACACATTTGGTTATTATATTTTAAGCGTCGCATTTAAAAATTGGACAGCACTTAAAAAATATTTGACTTTTTTGACTTTTTATTAGTTTGGGGTCATATGTGACCCCAATTCCAAAAGGGTTAATGGAGTCATATTATTTTTTTCCGAAACCCTAGGCTATTAAGATAAAATATAACATTTAAAAGTAGAAAAGTGATGAATTTTTGATACAAAGTATTTAGAAAGAGTACATTTACAGAATATTTCACAAAAATCCAAGTTTTCTCGAAATCCGCAAAAATAAAATCCTTGTCAAAAAAATTCTGGTAGAGGGATTTACTTAAAAATTGACACGGTTAATCTGCAACATGTATTTAATAAAACCTTAAAGTAATATATTAATTTTTGTAAATTTTGTTTAAGAAAATTTTTTCAAACTTGAAAAAGGAGTTTTAAAAATTTTATCAAAAACATTTCCAATTTTCGGTCTCAATGCGCAATAGGTTAACAACGTGGTAATAAAACAATACTTCATATCTAAGTACTTATAAGTATAGAGACCAAAAAAGAATGATGGCTTTAATCAATTTCTCAAAGTTGAAAAAAATGCCATCAAATTTCATGACCTAGTTTTTTTTTTTGGCACAAAAGTCGTCTGGGGCATTTGCTATTTCTTGGCGAGATTTTATTCGATTTTGAAGTTTTATAGCCTTTTGAAAGGATAATTTAATACTTATCCCGAATTATATAACAGATTGTCGGTAAAATTAAACTATAGAACGAAATTTTCGTAAAATCTGAAAAAAAGTCATATTTTCCCCATATAAACACACTTGAAATTTTCAATCGCTTTGCGCCACGACTAAACGTTTTTTGATTGGCCCAAAACTTTGTATTTCTCAGTTTTTTTTTGCTATTTTTTGAGACCGACAGTTTGAACACTTTTTTTATTAAGGGCCACCCTAGTGTGACAAATTTGATTTAAAAATGGCTTGTTGTATGATGGATATTTTTTTATGGCTCCTCTGAAGTAAATTTTAAGCAATTACTTAAAACAGATAACGATTCTAAAGGGATTTTTGGAAAAACAATTTTTTGTGAAACATTTAGATGTATTAATATATCTTTATTAATGGTGGGGCAACCCTGGTAACAGTTTAATTTTATTCTATTTCAAATTTTATTCTATATTTCGCATGGTAATCTCACAGAAAAGTTAAAAGGAATTAAATTGCTTCATTATTTCTCTTTCGTTTCTTTTATTTATACATTCGCCATTGAAAACCAACAAAATTCATATCCCCTTAAAAAGTTTAAGCATAACTTAGTCATTTATCAGACTAACGACAAATGGCCATTATTAAAACTACATTTGGAATGCTTTCTTCAATATCAAGATGAACTTATTAACTTTTCTTTAAGAATAAGCACGTTTTTGGGGGACTACCCTTTCCAGAAAAACTATAAACTTAATCCCTGCCATCAACGGAAGATAAAAACCTTATCGCAAATAACTGTCAATATTGCCAACACTTGAATTTGTTAGACTTTTCAGATGGGTGGGTTGGTGGTTTTATCTTTTTTTGGCTGTATCGTGTGATTTTGTTCCTGTCCAAAAAATACCAATAATAACTAATGACCCACACGTGCAATAGTATGGCAATGGTGTATGTATAACGATAAAAATACTGTAGTGGAGAGGGAGTGATGCGCAAAAAGGATTTATTTACCATGGGTTAAAAGGCAAATTGTGAAACTAATATTAATGTTTATACTTTTATATTGCTTTTAACTTTTGATATCAACTATTCAGTGCATTCCTGTCTCATAGACGGGTTAGATTATTTGCAAATATTTAATCAGATTATTTATGGGTCTATTGTATTTAAATAAGGTTATGGATAGTTCATGCTTGAATTAAGAAACGGAAATAAATTAAAGACTCAAGTTATAAATATAAGATTTTTAACGACACAAGTGCGTAGTTTTATAAATTAAAGACAAACAAGTAGGAAAATTAGAGACTATACAAAAGAGGGCCTCGTCCCAAATTTGCAATAAATGGAAATAAAACTTAAGCATACTAAAAATTTTACAATTATTTTGATAAGGTTCATATCTGATCGGACCTGACCATATTTAGTAAAGTCACTTAATTTTCTCTAAAATATATAGTTATAAACCAAATTTTAAAAAATTTATGGAATATGTTCGTTTTGTGATAGATTTAAGTGAAGAGAGAGAATAAGTTTTATATGAGGACTATGACTAAAAATGGTTCCGCAATGGTTGTTTTTGGACTACTGATTAGTGGCTATAATACCTACACAAACATCAAACTTTATCGATATATAATAATTTTCACCAATTTCAATAGCGATAAAAGCTTATGTACCAAATTTGGCAAAATTGCACTTTACGGGCGCACGGCCAAAAAAAAAAAAATGGAAAATGACCCCCTCCTGGAATTAATCCGGAGATTACGAAAATCGATACCAGAAGGGGGGAAAATGCCCTGGGCGGGCCCAGTAGGCCCCAAAAAGGGACCCAAGGTTGCGAAAAAATCATGTGGGTACTCAAACTTCCGGAAATATTATGGAGATAAAAAAAAAGAAAAAAAATTTGGGGCGTGGTCCCAAGTGTCCCCAGCCCCCCCCCCCTAACATTGGGGGCCTGATCCATTTTATAAGTGTGGGGGTATTCAAATGAAAGGGAAATCCGAGAGCATTAAGAAAAGAGAATAATTTTTTGATACTGTTGTTGTTTTTTTGTAATTTTTTCGAAAATGAAAAAAAAATTAAAAAAATAAATTTTTTTATCGATGCAGGTTTGACTGATTATACGAGGGGGTGCTTTAATACCATGTGAGATAAGGCCATGATGGCTTTATCTCTCATTCAATAGGGAGATAAAGTAATTTTTTTTCATTTGAATGGGAGATAAAGCCATCATGGCCTTAGCTGACATTAGCAATATTAGAAAATGGCTTTATCTCTCATTTCAGTTTTCTTATTTTTATAATTAAGATGTAATGGTTTGCCCTTTTAGAAAATGTTTAAATTAGATGTAAACATTCCGTAAAAGGGAAAATCAATAGTTTTCTTATTTTTATTATGAAGTATTGAAATCTGGCTTCGCATACTAAAGTTTTCCGGTGTGGCGGCCTGCGGCCGCGCTTAAGGGTTTTCTCCTCCAGTAGGACGCGGCAGGTGGCTTCGCTGAATAAAGTTTTCCTGCGTACGTCACAAGAATAAAAAAATGTGTTTTGTAAACAAGATTTATACCTAATACCGTTAATAGTTTTCATTTTACTACATTTATACCTATTACCATTAATAGTTTTCATTTTTAATAGAATCGCGCGATTTTTTCGAAATAATTTTTTATTTATCTTTTATTAACATTTTCAAACTGTAATATCCCCTGTCTTTCAAATTTGAAACAAATGGGAGCACTGCACCTAAACCGTTAATAATTTTCATAAAAAAAATTTTTTTTTTCATTTTCGAAAAAATTACAAAAAAAACAACAACAGTATCCAAATTTTATTCTATTTTCTTAATGCTCTCCGATTTCCCTTTCATTTGAATACCCACACTTTTAAAATGGATCAGGCCCCCAATGTTAGGGAGGGGGGCTGGGGACACTTGGGACCACGCCCCAAATTTTTTTCTTTTTTTTATCTTCATAAAATTTCCGGAAGTTTGAGTACCCACATGATTTTTTCGCAACCTTGGCTCCCTTTTTGGGGGCTCCTGGGCCCGCCCAAGGGATTATTCCCCCCTTCTGGTATCGATTTTCGTAATCAGCGAGTGATTTTGATTAGGATAGGGTTAAAAATTCACTTTTCGGGGCTGTGTAAAGTGCAATTCAGCCCCAAATTTTATCAAAATATATTCATATTTGTGATCTGTATACAGAGACAGACTGACATAGAAAGAGACAGACTAACGGACGACTCGGAAAATTATTCTGATTATGATTCTTAGTAGTTTTTTAAATATTAATAGCTGCTCTCGCTTTCTGTTTTTATACCCTATACCAGGGTATAATGACTTTGTGCTGATGTTTGTAACTACCAAAAATATTTGACGTAGACCCATTATTATACCGACCGACTGGGAATCACTTTCTGAGTCGATTTAGCGACATCCGTCTGTCCGTCCGTCCGTCCGTCTGTGTGTCCATGTAAACCTTGTAATCAAAATACAGGTCGCAAATATGAATATACTTTAATGAAATTTAGTATATAAGCTTCTTTCAGCCATAGGATGAAATTTGTGAGAAATATTCTGCGAATAAATCCATAATTTAAAAAGTTATCAAGAAATATCGTGAAATAGTTACGGTGTCGACTCAACATTTAGGCGCAGGGCCCATAAAATAAGTCAGTGATAAGAAAATTTAATACCAAGACAGTGTAAAATTTGTCCAAAAATGCTATCTAAAGAGGTCATTAACAATCTAAAACTAAAACAAGTAAGAAAATTATAGTCGGTCTAGACCGACTATACGATACCCTATACCATGCGTTTAGAGACCCTATCTCTTAGGCCCAACTAACTGGACATAGAAAATAAGCAAAAACCAAATTTGAGTGGGATTTTTATTTATTTTTTTGGCTGCAGATATGAAAAAGTTCATATCGGATGCTATATCTATATAGGGACTTGGTCCAAAAATGGACCGATCCTGATCATGTGTGGTAAAGTCTCTTGTATTTTGCAAAAATATATACAAACAAAATTTGAGAAGAATCAGTGCAATATTTTTGTTTTTAATAGATTTAAGTGAAGATCGGGAAGCAGCTCTATATGGGGTCAAAGGGATCATTTTTGGACTACTCATTAATGGATGTAATGAACGCATACAAACCCAATTTGAGTGAGATCTATATGACAATTTGGATCTTATGGCAATTTATGTCGATTTCATATGGGTAATTTGTATGGGGGCTAGGTCTGAACATGGACCGATTCTCACCAATTTCAATAGCGTTCATCCCATGGCCGATAAAAGCTTACGTACCAAATTTCATCAAAATACATTCATATTTCCGACCTGCAGTTTGATTACAAGCTTTACATGGACACACAGACGGACAGACGGACGGACGGACATTGTTAAATCAACTCAGAAAGTGATTCTGACTCGAATAGGTCAAATATTTTTGGTTGTTACAAACAGCAGCACAAAGTCATTATACCCAAACCACATAGTGGTATAGGGTATAAATATGTGCACGAGCAATTGAGGCTGATATTGATTGTTATCGTCCTGTGAAAAAACCACAGATCTCATAGAAAAATCATCTGGCTCGCATAAATTTTGGTGAAGAACATATGAACTGGTCCAGGTTTAAATTCAGAGGCCATATAAACGAACATTTGTACGATGACCAAAGGGAAAAAGACTAGGCCCAAATAGATACATACAAATAAAACTATTCGGCGTACTGTGGACCATACTTTGAGAAGGCGGCTAAAAATCATTTTTTTATGGTTACCGATTTTAAAGTTATGTTATTCGTTTGAAAGTAAATGCCAGTGAACCTCGGGAGCCAAAAAATTGCGACTCTATTTTAACTATATCACAGCGAACAGGGTCTTCGAAAATATACTTTTTCAGTATTTTGTTAAAATTAATAATATCTTTGTAATTTTTAATTTTTAAATGACTTTAACTTTTTTTTAAAAGATTTTAAAGTAAAATAGATTTTGTATAATTTTGTAACTTCGAAGCTATTAGTCTTAGAAATATAAAGTCACTGAGCCGTTTAGAAATTAAAAACAAAATTTTTTTTGAAAAAGGTCCCAATTTCCCGAAAATCTCCTACCTAATAGAGCATCAAAAGCCATCAAAAAAGATCTTGTACTCTTCTGTAGTCCGAACCCTCCCCTACACTCCTATAGCCCATTGTATACCCGCCAGCTTCCGCCCGTATGCACCAAAATAATTTTTCTAACCCAAGGTCAGATATTTTGAACAAAATTTATGAATACAAAAGTTTTCCACTATGTATGTGGATAGGGTATAACAAGTTTGTCCTGATGTTTGTAACTACCAAAAATATTGGACCTACACCCATCTTTTATTATATGGATCGACTCAAAATCACTTTCTGAGTCGATTTAACGATGTCCGTCCGTCCGTCCGTCTGTGTGTTATGAATGCAAAAGTTGGTCGTACCGGTTAACTTTTTGGCGTGAGTTTATTTGTTTTTTATACTGACAGAAAAAGGAAACGGTAGAGTTGACACGCGTTATTATAAACTTATAAAAAAGGGTTGGGTCATAATGCTCTTAATTGTTAAATTATATTAATGGGTAAAATCTTTTTTATTTTGACAGGTATATATTTATTTTTCAAAAACATTAATAGTCGGTACTTGAGTTATATAGTTTAAATACCTGACAAAATGGGGAAAAAATTTAAATAACAGGTAAATGGTAAAAAACTATTGCGACACCCCCTTTTAAGATATGAGCAGGTATGCTTCACCTTTTAAAAGGGGTTAGGGTCTAGGTTTTTTATGCTTCAAAAAGTGGTAATAAAAGATAAAAAATTGTAGTTTACATAACTGCAAGAAAGAGTATTTATAATAACTAGCAGATTCTAGCCCTCGAAATTCGAGTCCAACTTCTAGGAAATTTTCTTCTTTCATTAAATAAAGACTTAAAGGTACGCTAATCAATTATAGCCAATTCACAAATCAACACAAAAAAAGAAACTCATTTTTATTACAAACACATTAACAATTTTATGAATGTGTTAGTAGCAACTTTAAGTGCAATTTACTCAAAATAAAGAAAAAAATTAAAAAATCTGTAAAGCTGCAAATCGGCTAAAAAGAAATACCTTTCAAATAATATATGTTCGGTCAAATTGGGATAAAACGGTAGAATAAAACATCGGTCACACGGAATCGCCTAGCCTATTAATATTATAGATGTTTCCATAATTATTATTCATTACTGTTTGAATAATGGCTAAGTACTGTTATAGAGATATCGCTTATATTTCAATTCTTCATGCTATGGAGCATATTCTTAAATTGGGTTATGATTTGGAATTTGGTCCGTTTGGCGAAACAGTGAGAAAAAAAAACAAAAAAAATTAAGAAAAAAAGAAAGCAAAAAAATTCAAATTCAAGAAAAATATCTACAGCTAGACCTCATAACCGACCAACCAAAACAAGGGGAAGGAAACACAAATGATGGAAATACTGCAAGGAGATTTTTTTCCGATCCGAAAACTGCAGCATCTATCACAGGTGTAGATCATGAATTAATAAGACAATTCAAAATCATATTACAAGTTCAAGCATGCAGCAGAAAGATAAATGCAAAATAATTTGGAGAGTACGTAAACAGCAATACTTTATAATGAAAAATACTCTTGGAGATATATGCCATCCACACTTCATAAAATTTTGTACCATGGGGAACAAATAATTCAAAACAATATGCTACCAATAGGAGATCTATCTGAAGAAGCGCAAGAAAAAAGGAACAAAGACTACAGATTCTTTCGCGAGCACAACACAAGGAAAATGTTCAGATGTTGTACTAATGAAGACCTTATCACTATTTTGTTGTGCACTTCAGATCCATATATGTCCAACATTCGTCAAAAATGGAAAACTACCTCTATTGAATTAGACGAAGAATCTAAACAACTTCTAGAAGATGAAAATCAAGGCTATTTAGAAGAAATATTTACTAAAATTGTTTGATTTAAAGTACTTTTTCAGTACACTAACAATAAGTTATACTCTTTTTTATATAGTTAAAAAATTTTCTTGATTTATAAATTAATTTTTTTTATAAATTTACAATAAAATTGATTAGAAATATTTAAAAAGACAATAAAAAATGTTTATTTAAAGTAAAAACATACGACTTTTTCATTGAAACTTCTCTATCTTGAACCAATATCAGGCAACTTTTATGTTCGCTTTAACTCTGGCTCTTTCAAAAAAAAGACAACGATTGGTCCTTGTGAACATTAAGACCAAAAAGTTTACCGGGCCAAAGTTTGGCATTTTCTGACAAAATTTAACTTAAAAAATTTTTAAAAAGTATTAGTTATAAAAGTAACAGAAAAAATAAGAGATTACTTAAAAAAATTTTTGATTTAACCTTTTAACACTTCACTTTTCTACTAAAATTCAACTAAAAATGAAAATGTATTTTAAACCCTCCATAACTTTTTTTATTATCGGTCGATATTTACGTTTTATAGCAAATTAAAGGCTTAAGTCCCACCTACCCAACAAAAACAACCGTATATCAAAATTCCAATTCAAATGTTATGGATTTTTGAAATGGTCCACTGTGCGGCGGTGGCATATTATGGTTGCTTTTCGGGCCAAGGAATGGGTCCAATTCAGGTAGTGAAAGATACTCTAACTGAGATTGGATACAGGCAAATTCTAAATGACATTATGTATCAATACGCGGAGGAAAGTTCCAGCAAGTTCCAACATGACAAAATAAAACACACATCCCAAGTTGTAACCGAATGACTATAATCTAATGCTTTAAGTGTTTTGATATGGCCAGCCAAATCACCGGATCTCAATCCCATACAAAATCTTAGGGAAATTGTAGATCAAAGAATACGGATACGAAATTACACAAAAGAAAGATCTTATAGAGGCAGTTAATTCAGAGTGGCAAAAAAATTCCAATGGATATTATCAACAATTTAATTGACTTTATGCCTCGGCTTTGTAAAGCAGTACTCAAAAATAATTGAAACAAAATATTGAAGCCAAAAATTGAGGGAAAGTTTTCAATTATTATATAGTAAAGTTTTCCAATGTTTTGTCAACAGCGTAAAAATTAATAATTTTAAGTTTTGTAATTTTTTTTTAAATAAATAAATAATATTTAATATTAAATTTTTAAATTAATAAAATAGTTTTTATTTTTATACCCTATACCACTATGTGGTTTGGGTATAATGACATTGTGCTGCTGTTTGTAACAACCAAAAATATTTGACCTACACCCATCTTTAATTATACCGATCGAATCAGTATCACTATCTGATTCGATTTAACGATGTCCGTCTGTCCGTCCGTCCGTCTGTGTGTCCATGTAAAGCTTGTAATCAAACAGCAGGTCGCAAATATGAATATATTTTGACGAAATTTGGTATTTGATCTTCTATCGGCCATGGGATGAACGCTATTGAAATTGGTGAGAATCGGTCCATGTTCAGACCTAGCCCCCATACAAATGAACCCTATGAAATCAACATATATTGCCATAAGATCCAAATTTTCATACAAATCTTAGTCTAATTGGGTTTGTATGTATATGTTACATCCATTAATCATTAGTCCAAAAATGATCCCTATTGGACAACTCTTAGTCATAGGCCCCATATAGAGCTGCTTCCCGATCTTCACTTAAATCTATCAAAAAGCAAAAATATTGCACTGATTCTTCTCAAATTTTGTTTGTATATATATTTGCAAAATACAGGAGACTTTACCAAACATGGTCAGGATCGGTCTATTTTTGGGCCTAGTCCCCATATAGATATAGCATCCGATATGAACTTTTTCATATCTGCAGCCGAAAAAATTAATAAAAATCCCACTCAAATTTGGTTTATGCTTATTTTCTATATCCACTTAGTTTGGGCCTGAGAGATAGGGTCTCTAAACGCATGGTATAGGGTATCGTATAGTCGGTCTAGACCGACTATAATTTTCTTACTTGTTATTATCTAATTTTTTGGTATTGATCGGTCAGCCGTCAGAAATATATTTTGTTAAAAGTTTCCATTGTATTGTCACTCACTGTATATATATATGTGTAAATAATTGTATATTATGCCTACTAAACAGTTGTCCAAAAATATACCCTGTATTCCAGGTTTTGTCATAGGCCCCATAAGATGCTTATTCCCGATTTTTACTTAAATCTATCAAAAAAAAAATATATATTGTAAAAATTGTTCCAGAATTGTTCCAGAATTTGGTAAAATGGAATGAAAGTTTCCCCTCTGTGTTGCATTTTTATAGTTATGATCTATCGCCATCGCATTCATTTTTACATTCCCTGCAGGAAATGTCAATAGTGAAACGGTACTGATTCACTATTAACTTTGTCACTAGTACCACTGACTAACTACACCCCAGACAATGTAATTTTCTATAGACATTTAACATGTACGTGTCATTGCAAATCACTAGTGACATTGGTACTACTGATTAGGTAGGACTAGGTCGTTCTCAAAGGGACCATATGTAGACATTGGAACCAGAGATTCTTGTACAAATTTAATTGTTCTTTAACTTTTCTTTTATAACTTCGTTTACTAATGTTTTTTCTTTGATTTATTATAAAATATATTTTTATTTTTGTTTTGTGTTTTTCAAACAAAACTATAGAAATTAAGAAGAAGCAGATCTCCCAACTTCTCTATAAAAAAATTTTTTGACAATAAGGCAAATTAAATAGTATAGACGATTAGTTGACAATGTCAACAAGATAGTAGACAAAAGTGGTGACTTGGGGACACTTGACCCCAGGCTTCCTGCAGGGTTACTTTCCGATGTTTTTGAAAATGAATATGAAATATGAAATGCATATGAAAATTGAAGGTTTTTTTACACACTAGGTAGGTTTTCTTAAGCAGGATCACATATGTTTTCGAGAAAGGTAAGTAGTTTTGTTAAATATGACCAGGATCGGTCCATTTTTTGACTAGCATAAAAATAACATCAAACACGAACAAATTAATAACAATACCACAAAAATTTAGTTTATGCTTTTTTTTCTATATTCAGTTATAGCCTCAGCAAAGTTGGATCAAGATCTGTATGATAATTTACATCTTACGCTAATTTAAGTCGATCTCATAGTGGTCATTTGCAACAACATGTACTCATACTTTCGGCCTGTAGTTTGATTACAAGGCTTACACGGACAAACAGACGAATGGACAGACAGACACATAGATGGATCAACGGACATCGCTAAATCGAGTCAGGCAGTGTTTCTGATTGATGTAATACAAGATGGGTCTAGGCTAAATATTTTTGATAGTTACAAGCATCGGCAAAAAGTCATTAACCCTGATCATATATTGGTTATAGTAAATAAATAGATTTTCAAAAAACTGCTTTCTTAACAATTCAAAAGAGTTTTAAATGATTAATGATACAAATTGTTTTGATATTTTAAAAATAAAATTTTATTTATTTTTTTTTTGGCTTTTAAGCGATTTGTTTTTATAATATTTCGTTTAGAGTTAGAGTTGAGGTAGCTGTCATACTAAGGAGTAAGATAATTTTAGTCGGTCGTTATTAAACGATATCAATAGTTTTATGTAACACGAAAGTTAACGTACAGATTCCAAAATTTCGTTCATACAAGGTATCCTGAACGGCAACCTCAACACTATTTTAATCAACCCCAAATATACGGGTCACTTAATTTTAAATCCTCTCTATAACATATCCAAGTTTCAGAGTGATCTGAGGGTGCCATTCAGGATACCTTGTATGAAAGAAAGTTTGGAATCTGTACGTTAACTTTCATGTTGCATAAAAATATTGAATCGTTTAATAACGTTGATATTGCTGAAACAATGTTCTCATTTGCGTACGTTACGGTTAGCGACATATCTAATTTGGAACAATGTTTAGAACAACCGCCAATTTTTTTTTTCCAAAAGTTTAGGCAAAGTTTAAAATTCATTTTTTTCTATTTACCGCTACAAATTGTATTGTAGAAGGTCATCGTTTTGGAACATTGTAGAACAATCCTAGAACCATTCAGAACAATCTTCAAAAAATTTTATTTCCAAAAATATTTGTGACAAATAAGCGGGTCCGCGAAAAACGTCCGACCTAGATGACAGAATTGTATATAATTGTATGTACGACAAAAATCAATTCACTACCAAGAATCATATATAATAGAGTATGTGCAAACCATGATTTTGTCACAAGAAAACTGACAACGCAAGAGTGGATGAGATTGGAACCAACATCGGACAGAGAATGGCGACATAGAAAAATTAATGTGGAAGGAAATTGTGTGACATACATACATTGTTTGTGTCGCAAGATTTGAAGATAAAACCAAGAATCATATATGTATAATAATAATTTTTAATTTTTAATAATTCAATTTTTAATTTTTAATCTTTTATTTTTAATTTTTAATTTTTAACATTTAATTTTTAATTTTTAAATTTTAATTTTTTATTTTTAATTTTTAATTTTTAATTTTTAATTTTTAATTTTTAATTTTTAATTTTTAATTTTTAATTTTTAATTTTTAATTTTTAATTTTTAATTTTTAGTTTTTAATTTTTAATTTTTAATTTTTAATTTTTATTTTTTAATTTTTAATTTTTAATTTTTAATTTTTAATTTTTAATTTTTAATTTTTAATTTTTAATTTTTAACTTTTAATTTTTAATTTTTAATTTTTAATTTTTAATTTTTAACTTTTAATTTTTAATTTTTAATTTTTAATAATTTAATTTGTAATTTTTTATTTTAATTTTTAAATTTTAATTATTAATTTTTCGTTATTTATTATTCAT
Source organism: Cordilura impudica (assembly GCA_963682025.1). Taxonomy (NCBI): domain Eukaryota; kingdom Metazoa; phylum Arthropoda; class Insecta; order Diptera; family Scathophagidae; genus Cordilura; species Cordilura impudica. The sequence continues at coordinate 184,590,849 of OY821521.1, forward strand.
TTTTCATCTTTCATTACTAATTTTTCAATCTTAATTTTTCATGTTTCATTTTTCAATTTTCATTTTTCATTTTCCACTTTCCATATTCCATTTTTCAATTTTCATTTTCCATTTTTCATTTTTAAATTTTCATTTTCAATTTTTCATTTTTCAATTTTCATTTTCCATTTTTCAATTTTCATTTTCCATTTTTAATTTTTCAGTTTTAGTTTTCCATTTTTCATTTTCCATTTTTCATTTTCCGTTTTTCATTTTTCAATTTTCATTGTCCATTTTTTATTTTCCACTTTCCTTATTCCATTTTTAATATTTCATTTTCCATTTTCCATTTTCAATTTTTAATTTTTTAATTTTTCATCTTTCATTTTTTAATTTTCATTATTCATTTTCCACTTTCCATTTTTAATTTTTCAATTTTCATTTTCCATTTTTCATTTTTTATATTTAATTTTATATTTTTCATATTTTTTCAAAATTTTTATTTTTTATTACTTTTTTTTTAATGAATTTATTATTATTTATTATATTTGTTATGAATTATTTTTTAAGTTTTTTTGTTAAATAAAACTTTTTTGAAAAAATTATAAACTTTTGTTTATTTATTTATATTGAATTTCATTTTTCAATTATAAAAACCAATTCATGATCGTTTGTATGAATTAGCAAAGTGCCCACCCTTATATTGCATTGAATATAATTGCATTGTTATAATTTCATAAAATGCTCACTTGGTTTTTTGATAAAATGCTCACTTGGTTTTTTGATTATTGCTCTGTTACAAAATGTCTCTTGTGCCAAATAACAACGCGTTACATTGTTTCCTATCTGTGCAATGTATGTGACACAGTCTGCCAGTATTTTTAATTCTCATGGTTTGCACATCCTCTATTATATATGATTCTTGTCACTACTTCCTAAAATATTGTTTAGTCTCTTAATTTGACCGGGGCTTGATGGTGTAGTACGTAGAGGAGCAACTGAAAAGCTTTAAAGAGTTATAGACCTTTCAATGGGCTGCTCCTTACCAAGAGGCATATACAAAAAAAGTAATACTACTTTTTATTTACATTTTTATACTTAAAATGATAACGAATTTTGTATTATTTTTGTTTAATTACACTGAAGCACGCAAAAAGTGGATTATTCATAAGTGAAGACAGTGTTGTTTAGCAATGAATCGAAATTAAATTTGATAGTTAGGATGTATACTTTTAACGTCGACCAAATACACGCCATGTTCTACGCTATTGTAAAAAAATCATGTGAGTCCGATCACAGGGGAGATGTGTAAACGTCTAGTAATTAAAGATTTTTTTTAAATCAAACAGAAAGAGTCATTTATGTTCACTTATAGCAATCAACTGCAGGGGCTCTGCTAATATAAAAATATTTAATATTTCAACCGGTTAATTTTTAATTTTTCGTTTTTCATTTTTAATTTTTTTTTTTCATTTTTTATTTTTAATTTTTTCATTTTTCATTTTTCATTTTTCATTTATAATTTTTTATTTTTCTTTTTCTTCTTTTATTTCTCATTTTTTATATTTAATTTTTTATTTTCTATTTTTTATTTTTCATTTTTTATTTTTCGTTTCTTATTTTTCATTTTTATTTTTAATTTTTTATTTTTCGTTTTTCATTTTTAATTTTACCTTTGTTATTTTTTCATTTTTCACTTTTCATTTTTAATTTTTCATTTGTTATTTTTTATTTTTCATTTTTAATTTTTTATTTTTCATTTTTTATTTTAAATTTTTCATTTTTTATTTTCCATTTTTCATTTTTAGTTTTCATTTTTTATTTTCCATTTTTTATTTTTTTTTTTTAAATTTTTAAATTTTCATTTTTCATATTTTATTTTTCATTCTTTATTTTTCATTTTTTATTTTTAATTTTTAATTTTTAATTTTTAATTTTTAATTTTTAATTTTTAATTTTTAATTTTTAATTTTTAATTTTTAATTTTTAAATTTTAATTTTTAATGTTTAATTTTTAATTTTTAATTTTTAATTTTTAATTTTTAATTTTTAATTTTTAATTTTTAATTTTTAATTTTTAATTTTTAATTTTTAATTTTTAATTTTTAATTTTTAATTTTTAATTTTTAATTTTTAATTTTTAATTTTTAATTTTTAATTTGTAATTTTTAATTTTTAATTTTTAATTTTTAATTTTTAAATTTTTAATTTTTAATTTTTAATTTTTAATTTTAATTTTTAATTTTTAATTTTTAATTTTTAATTTTTAATTTTTAATTTGTAATTTTTAATTTTTAATTTTTTATTTTTAATTTTTAATTTTTAATTTTAAATTTTTAATTTTTTTTTTAATTTTTAATTTTTAATTTTTAATTTTTAATTTTTAATTTTTAATTTTTAATTTTTAATTTGTAATTTTTAATTTTTAATTTTAAATTTTAAATTTTTTATTTTTAATTTTTAATTTTTCATTTTTCATTTTTAATTTTTAATTTTTAATTTTTAATTTAAATTTTTAATTTTTAATTTTTAATTTTTTTTTTAATTTTTAATTTTTAATTTTTAATTTTTATTTTCCATTTTTATTTTTCATTTTTTATTTTTTATTTTTCATATTTTATTTTTAATTTTTCATTTTCAAACAGGTTATTACATATCATAATTTTTTCACCAATGCAATCATAAGTCACACCGATTTTGTCTTACGGCTCACACGTACGCTGTTTTTATACCCTATACCACTATGTGGTTTGGGTATAATGACTTTGTGCTGCTGTTTGTAACAACCAAAAATATTTGACCTAGACCCATCTTTAATTATACTGATCGAATCAGAATCACTTTCTGAGTTGATTTAACAATGTCCGTCCGTCCGTCCGTCCGTCCGTCCGTCCGTCCGTCTGTGTGTCCATGTAAAGCTTGTAATCAAACTGCAGGTCGCAAATATGAATATATTTTGATGAAATTTGGCATATAAGCTTCAATCGGCCATGGGATGAACGCTATTGAAATTGGTGAGAATCGGTCCATGTTCAGACCTAGCCCCCATACAAATTACCCATATGAAATCGACATAAATTGCCATAAGATCCAAATTGTCATATAGATCTTACTCAAATTGGGTTTGTATGCAGTCCCTTTATAGATATAGCATCCGATATGAACTTTTTCATATCTGCAGCCAAAAAAATTAATAAAAATCCCACTCAAATTTGGTTTTTGCTTATTTTCAATGTCCAGTTAGTTGGGCCTAAGAGATAGGGTTTCTAAACGCATGGTATAGGGTATCGTATAGTCGGTCTAGACCGACTATAATTTTCTTACTTGTTGTGATTGTATTGTGAAATAGAAATTTACCCCCCTCAGCGTATAGATGTTTACACATCAAAAGAACTTTAATTATGGTGAATGTGGCAGTATGATCTGGTCATGCTTCTTAGCTGGAGTAGTCGGCCCATTAATAAAAATTAATAGATTTATAAATAGATTTATGTAAAAAATCCTTTTAAATGATGGGTGTCGTAATACGACAAAGACCAGAAAAATAGTTTGAAGCTTTTAAAGGAGTAGATTAAAAGCATGGATATAATAAAAGTTGGGTCTGGTCAAATATTTTTGATAGTTACAAACATCAGCCCAAACTCATTACACCCTCTCTACATAGCATTGAAGTTTTCTCGATAAGTATGACCAATGGCTAGAAATCCGAAGCTGGATAATTAGACGATATATTGTAAGTATTACATGCATAACCTCTTAATAGACCACAATTTGAAGTTTATATGGCACCATATCCATTTTATCAAGCGTGCAGGTTAACTAACAAAACAAATATGTACAGATATTGTCAATTTGTGAAGGTTCCAGTAAAACAAATAAATGGCATGATGTTTAATCACCACTATTCAATTTTACATTAATCATTTTTAAAATATTTTTGTAAACTTCCCATTTATAATAAACTACATCTATAAAAATAAAAATAAGCGGGAGGTTACAAGAAATTTTGTAAAACTGCTATAAAAACACTCTGACTCGTTCTATATTTTCTTTCCCCTTTTTAATTTGATTTACCAAACTCTATTTGTTGTTGTTATTCTTCTTCTATAGTTTATATTTTGCAGATCCTTTTTCGCTTTTTATGTTGAATAATTTATTATCCTACACATTTTTTACATTAAGTTTACATCTGGTTTTCTTTTTATTCCTCTGGGGGGTGGGGGGGGGAGGGGCAAATTGCTGTACGAAAACCCCTCCCCATGGCTAAAGTTGCACATATTTTAAGTGAAACTTTTTTCTATGCATTCTTCTTCTTATTTTTTATCATTACATACTTTTTTATGATATACATTCTTTCCACCCTCTTCGCAAATGTTTTTACTGCTGGTATTGTTGTTGTTGTTTTTGGTATTGTTTATAATGAATACTTCAAAAAGTCTATCTCGTTTAACTCTGTGTAGACATCTTAAATGTCAGCTTTTTGGGGATTTATTTTACCGTTTGTTTTTTAGCTCAGAGTTTTGTTTATTTCTTTCAACTGTCAAATCATGTGTTCTAAATCGATTTTGTTGTGTGTAATGTTAGAATTTGCTCATGTTTTTTGTTGTTGTTTATTTATGCGTATTGTGTAAATGTCTAGCAATTTCAATTTCTTCGATTTGGTTTTGCTTTTGTGTGTATACAAACACACATTTCTTTTAAAGCTTTAAGCATCTTTTACAGTTATTTGTAAAAATGTTTATGGGCCACTAAAAATTCTCTGTTTTGCTTAGTGTCAATTATGTATAAGGCTGGAAATTGCAAATAAATAGAAGACACTGGTGGCTGGCAGTTTTGTAATAACAAACTTTATTACGTGTTCGAAGTGTTAACAACATTTTTTTTCTTTAATTTCACAAAGAAAAGATTTCAATAGATTTATTTGAAAAACAATTGAAGCTTTTATTTGTTTACTCTCTTTCATGGGCCTTCTGCAAAGTAACATCTGTTTTTTTTTTTTACTGAAAATAAAAACAGATTCCCAATTCTGCTGCTTTGAGAACCTATTCTTTAACTAAATCTCAATTCAAGGAGGTTTTGTACTATATTATGGAAGAAAATATATCGCATGAAGCCATAACTGATTACCAAAAAAGATTTGTCGACTTTTTTCTTAGAACATATTTTACCTTATTAAGACAGAAAACAAATCAAAAAAAAATGTCTGCATTTTAAACGCGACTATTTTTTAATGTATTGAGGCCTGCTAAACTAAAAAATCGCAGTAAAAATTTAATTGTTTTTTAAAGTATTTTGACTATTTAGACTATATCTTGAGTTGAGGATAATTAATATATTTACTAAAGACAGGTTAAAAATTTATATGAAACAAAAGATTTGAACATAATTAGTACTTTAAGTGCAATAGACAGAAATTTTAAAACGACCAAAACTTATATACATATAAACAATGCACAAAAAATCAGGAAAAATCGAAATTGAATTTATTTTTTCAAAGAAAACAATATACCATAAATCTATAACTGTGGTTTGAAATTAGTATCAATTATATATATGTATAAGTATAACTATCAAAATTGCATTTCTTTAATTATTTTTATACCCTATACCTCTATGTGGTCAGAGTATACTGACTCTGTACTGATGTTTGACCTAGATCCATCTTTTAGTATACCGATCAGCTCAGAGTCACTATATGAGTCGATTTAGCGATGTCCGTCCGTCCGTCTGTCTTTGTAATCAAACTACAGGTCGCAAATATGAATATATTTTGAGAAAATTTAGTACATGAGCTTCTATCGGCCATCGGCCATTGCTACTGAAATTCGTGAAAATCGGTGCATTTTCAGACATAGTCCTCATAAAAATTACACCTATGAGATCGACTTAAACTGCGATAATACATATCCAAATTATCATAAAGATCTCAGTCAAATGGGGTTGTGTATGTTTATTACATCCAATTATCAATAGTTCAAAAATAAACCCTATAGGACAATTCTTAGTCATAGACCCCATATGAAGCTGATTCCCGAACTTCACTTAAATCTATCAAAAAAAACAAAAATATTGCACAGAATTTTCTTAAATTGGGTTTGTACACGATTTGGCAAAAAATAAGTGACTTTACGACATATTGTCAGGATCGGCCCATTTTTCGACCTAGTTTCCATATACATACGTATCGCATCCGATATAAACTTTTTCATATCCGAGGGCAAAAAAAATTTTTTGATACCCTCCACCCAATATTGGTTACGGCTACCACTTTGAAACTGTTGCCGTTGGTGAAACATGAAATCCGAATACCAGTTAAATTTAAAGTTAATTAGTTTTCTTGTTGGCCAAAAGTATTAATTACTATTTTAAAAATTTCATTTTTCTTATACTAGAGTAGAAAACCCCTAAGTACTTCATAGAACACCACTGAAATTCACTACTTAACGCAGCCTACATCATAATAATATACAAAGTTTGATCTCTATAAGCCTGTTTGAGACCTTAGAAGTCATACGATAATTCAAAAAAAAAAATTAATTCTTATTAAAATTAAAAAAAGGAAATTTTAAAATAATTTTATTTAATACAAAAAAACAAAAATAATATCATAAAAACTGGTAAGAAACTACAGAATGAAATTAAAATTGTTAATTTTTAATTTTCATTTTTATTTTTTTTTTTATTTTAAATTTCAAAGTTTTCATTTCTCATTTTTAATTATTTTTTTTTTTTAAACATTAATTTTAAATTTTAATTTTTAAATTAATTTTTAATTTTTAACTTTTAATTTTTAACTTTTAATTTTTAATTTTTAAGTTTTAATTTTTAATTTTTAATTTTTAAATTTTAATTTTTAATTTTTAATTTTAATTTTAATTTTAATTTTTAATTTTTAATTTTTAATTTTTAATTTTTAATTTTTAATTTATAATTTTTAATTTTTAATTTTTAATTTTTAATTTTTAATTTTTAATTTTTAATTTTTAATTTTTAATTTTTAATTTTTAATTTTTAATTTTTATTTTTAATTTTTAATTTTTAATTTTTAATTTTTAATTTTTAATTTTTAATTTTTAATTTTTAATTTTTAAATTTTAATTTTTAATTTTTAATTTTTAATTTTTAATTTTTAATTTTTAATTTTTAGTTTTTAATTTTTAATTTTTAAATTTTAATTTTTAATTTTTAATTTTTAATTTTTATTTTTAATTTTTAATTTTTAATATTTAATTTTTTATTTTAACGATAAAAAAAATATGTGGTAGTACTTGCTTAGGCCAATGTGACACGTGCAGTATTAATATACACACAACTGCAATGACTTCAACAATAAGAAGAATTACAACATATACAACATACCTTAAGAAAAACAACAAACACAGTGAGAAATTTTATTTTTTCAAGAGTTTTTCCAAAGTTTCATTCATATGAGCACTTTAACCGATTTTGACGATTTTAAATAGCCACACTCCTTTGGGATGTTAATAAACGATTTTATATAAAAACGAACGGTCTAGCTCAGATATTGATGGCGTGATCGTGATTTCCACAGACAGACGGACAGACGGTTATCGCTAAATCAACTTCCCTTGTTGTAATGATCAAGAAAATATATGGTTTTGGGGTCTCCGGAATTTATTTCGATGCGTTACAATCCGGATGACAAACCTATATATACCCTCTGCCACTGAGGTGTGGAGGGTATAATAACAATGCCACTAAAATTTGGTTTATGTTCATTTTCTATATCAAATTAATCCTATGATAACTCGATGCATAGACACACACAAACCGATAATCTGATAAGTAGAAACTATTAGATAGGTACTATTGAGTATTACTTTGGCGCCCGAGCAGTAGCTATATAACAAACATTTTGGAAAATTTTCGATAATTTTATTTCAAAAGCTGCATATTATTTGTAAATAAAAAAATTGGTGACATGCTTTTATACGATTTCAGGTTAACCGAGAGAACTTATGCTCAGCTCATGTTGAAATTGATTAAGTAGTGTATTATCACCCAATTTACGAAAATACTGTATATTTCAGATCTCAAGCTAATCGGGAAGTTGTTCAAAGATTCCGCATCAAACATACAAAGAGAAATAAATAAAAACATTTAAAAAAAATAATAACTTGAAATGCTCCTGTTGACCCAAAATAATTGTATCATTTAGAAAATCCGAACATTTATTTTGTGAAACCCCGTATAGACAAGAATAATTTTGCTATGACATTTTCAATCCCTATGATACTCTTACAAATCACACAAAGTATTTATTACAGATAAACGGTTCATTATTCAGTTAGTTCAAAAAATATGAACATTTATAATGAAAATTATACTCCTGATTTTAAAACAACATTTTGTAATGTTTCATACCAGCTCCAAGAACTTTCATCATTCTAAACATGCCAGTTGTATAAAATCACTCCATGATTTTAAAAAATGTAATTATATATGTATGTTATCAAACATAAATGGTTAGTAAAACAATTTTAATTTCAACAAATACCAAAGCGAAGTCTATAGTTTGGAATAATAAGGAGGAATATGAAGGAACTAAATTAACAAAAAATTTTGATATTTTCGTAAATTTTATTATAAAGCTGCATATTATTTGTAAAATAAGTACAAAGCAAAACATAAATTGTAAACATGCATTTAGGGGATGTCAGGTTTTCTGCGAGATATAATGATCAGATCAGAAATTGTTTAAATATGTATATGTTGTAAATTTTTTAAGATTCAGAACTCGTCGGCAAGTTGGTGAAAACTCAATTACAAAAATTCGCTTTCAAGTTAACCGCGAGAAATAACGATCAAATCGCGGAAAAAATATAAAATGCTGAATGTTTCAGGACTCTGGCTGGTCAGGAAGTTGCTGAAAATTTAAGTACAAGTTTCCGCCTCATTCAAAAAAAGATAAATAATAAATAAAAGCATACAGACCCTAAATAATTGTTTCATTAAGAAAATCCGAACAACTTTTTTCGCACCCGAGTACTCGAGCTTTATATTATATTCGCTATTTGATTGTGATATGATACTCATATAAATCACACAAACTATTCCTTGCAGTTAAACGGGTAATCATTGAAACAAATTTTTATCAAACAACAGTTTGCAAAGTTTCATACCAATGCTAAAAAACAGTCATCATTCTAACGAATTCCAATTGTATGAAAGCACTCAATGGTATAAAAAAATTTAATTTAGTATATCATATCAAACATAAATATTTAGAACAAATATTTTAATTTCAACAAATAGCATAGCGAAATTTATCATATGGAATAAGTTTGGGTAAGGAAACATTTGTATTTCTTCAGAATTTAAACGAAAATGTCAGTATTGAAACACTAGTATAGCAAACCCCTCCATTTTTGGCCAATATTTTGTACCAGCAGATATATATATTTGTTTCTTTTCAAATCCCTGCCTTAGTTAAATGTGTCATTCGAATTCCGCTAAATATTCCGTATTTAACTTTCTTTGATTCTCAACAAAAAATAAATCAAAATTTTCAATAACTTTTTCCCTTACCCTCTTTACGAGCATTAAATATATCAAGCTAATACAGAAACTTAAATACCGAGAGCAAAAGTAACAAAAACAGAACAAACAAAAAAAAAAAAAAAATACCATAAACTACCTAGAATATGAAAAAAGGAAAATGTAAAATATAATAACCAGGATACTGACCTTTTTATTCTACGACGACTTTAGCATTAAAATACCGGAATAATGATAAATATAACTCTGCAATATTATGAAGAGTAGCAGAGCCCAGATGTGAAGAGAGTAAACTTTTACAATATGGAGAGTTTCGTTTCATCAAAAAAAAAAAATTTTTTTTTGTTTTTAGGATTATGATGATGTTTTTGTTTACTTTTTTAGTAGGAATAAAATTCCTTTCGATTTTTTTTTTTCCTTTTTTAAAAAAAGAGAGCACTCACATTTTTCTATAAAATTCTCTGGATTTTTTTTTGCACTTATTTTTTTAATAATCACTGATTTGATGATGCCTTTTAGGAGAGTGAGAAATTTTGCAGAGAGTAGGATTCTTTAAGCTCAGGCGCTGTTTTAACAGAAGCTTATTATTGAAACAAATTTTTCTTACACTCTCTTGTTATAAAAAATATGAATTAGAATTTTTTCACTTATTCTTGGGTGGAGATTTTTTTTTTTTTTGGTTAATTACAACTTTTTGTCATAAATTTTATTACAAAATGGAATCACTTTTTTTATTTGTTTTGGATATTATTTCATTATACAATTTAAAAAACCATAATTTTTTAAATAATTTTTACTGAAGTTATGGCCATCAACTTTTATTATGTATTTTTCTTTAGTAGGATTAAGAGCTTTCTTTCTTTTTTTGAAAGTAATGATGTTTAATATAGATTTTTTTCATATTCTTTTTCCACTTTTCCTTCTTCTTTATGTTTTTTTTTCTTCTTTATAAAGGAACAAACTGCTACTTTAACTTCTTATAACACTCAACCTAAGCATCAGCATCAAAAGTATAGAGGTTGTTGTTGCTGGCCGTTATTGTTTTTTTTATTGCTTGTTACTTATTTTCTTACATTAAGATTTTTGTCCAGTTTGGCTTGTGGGCCAATGTAAGCCAGCCAAGTCACACAAATGGCCATATAAGTCAAACAAAAAAAAAATCTTGTTGTTGTTGTTTAAGTATACTTTAGGTATTGAATGTTGATTGGAATGAATATTTTTTCTTCTGAACGTTTGAAACTCAAGTGTGGATACTTGCTTAGGAACCGGTTTTTGCACTTTTTTCACCAAAGGTTTGTTTTCTTTTTATTTTTTATTTTTTTTTTTTTTTTTTGTTAAAGAGAGCACTTTTTTCAAACAGATTTTTGCTTTTTTTAAGGAAATTTCTTTAAAGCTCCTTTTTTATCTTTAGAATAATCTTTGTATTATACCGTTACTTATTTTAAAAAAAACTTAATGCATTTTGTTGTTGTTATTATTAATTAAAAAACATAATTTGTTTTGATTTTTTTTTCTTTGTTAAAAAAAGAACAGTAATACTTCGTTTAACCGCTATTTTTCAAATTCGTACCGTCCGCAACGACATCAAAAACTCAACTGAATTTCTCGAATTGCAAGACTCCAAATAGGAAATTTGCTCCCCTTTTCTTAAAAGAGTAACAACAAACACGTACAAATGGAACACAGCTCTCATTTACTAACTGTGTTTCAATTCCAATTACTTATGCGCATAAAACCATCTCTTTTGTAGTGTGCTACAAAAATGGTGAGAAAATTTCCCTAACAGGTATTTTTATACTCAAATCATGTTTAATGGTGTATTAGTGGCGCACTAAATCAACATTATAACAACAGCAATAATAAAAACAATATGAGTACAGGTATAAAAAGGAGATTTGATTATTGTAACAAAAATATTATAAGAAAACTTGTGATTTTGTTCCCTTTTAATAAATCTTGATAAAAGCCGGTATATTTTAATGGTGTAAAATTGTTTGTGGAATTATTATTAATTAAAAATTTTATTAATACTATTAAGGTTCTTAAGTTTTTCATTAATATTTAATAACTGTTGTTTCTTTTTTTCATAGTTCTTGTTCTTCTTTCAATTTTTTCACTATTTTTGTTTATCACCCGCACAATTTGTTTCTTATCATTTTCGTTTTGGTATGTCAATATTTGTTGTTGTTCTTTAATCATATTCGATGTTTAGGTTTTTTTTTGTATTGACTGTCTGTAGAGTTTTGTTTTTGTAAATTTGCATGGTGTTTCGTTTCCATATTGTCTCAGCCTATTAATGTACAATTCAGTTGTAGAGGGGGAATATTAAATTTGTAACAGAGTTGATTTCTGGAGTATCCGTTTATATTTTTTTTATATATACATACTACGCAAAATATATTATTGAAAGAAAAATTAATAACTATTTAATTATTAAAATTTAATTTATATAAACATTTTTTGGTAAACATTTTTTTAAATCTATTTTAAGTAAAATTTAATAATTGTATATTTTATATTTAGAATTTTTGTAGAAAATTTTTGGAATACTTCTTAAATAAATTTAAAAATGAATGATTTAGCTCTAATTAGTTTTATTTAAATGCTTTTTGATTTTTATATAGTTTTTTCGTCTCCTTATAAAAAACATATAGACTTAATATATGTACGTGGGACGAATTAGGAACAGTAGTATCGAATAATTACATCGTATATTTAAGGTAGTATTTATTCATGAAATACAATGCTAATATTTGGCACTGTTTAGATAATCGAAGCCTATTTCATCTGAAATTCACCAATAGTAACACTTTTTACTAGGGCTCCCCATTACTCGAGCTTCGAGGTACACAGGCTACTCGAGCTGTTCGAGTAGCTGATGAGCTACTCGAGCTCAACGAGTAGCTCGAGTAGTAAAAATTAGCATTTTTCATGTTTGAAAGCATGTAAAAATTTAAATATAGGTATTTAGTATAACAAATGTATTTTTTTTAGAATCATACAGATACCAGGAATATTATCGTTAAATTTCACTGGAAGCGAAGTGTCCCACTGGCGTGGGCAAACTACTAATCGAAAAACCTCGACGATTTTCCATACAAATGAATGAAAATATTAACTTCATAGATATTTGACGTCATTTGAAAAAAAAAAATTCCAAAAAGACATGGTATGATTTTACGTATTTTGAAGTCAGTTATATTGGTAGATTAATCTCCTGAAATATTTAAGCATTCTGATAAAATCTATGGAGTGGGCTAAGTACTACTCGAAAAAGATCATCCACGTTCCATCCAAATGCATGGAAATAATGTTTTTCGTATATGTTTGATGCATATTTACAAAAAATTTTTCAAGAACAGTTGGAAAAAAAACTTTCAGTATTTTAATCTGAATATATGTATGTTGAGGATACGTTTTCAAAATTTCAAAACAATTGGACAAAAATGTTGGCGTGTGGGAACAACTACTCGAAAAAGATCGGAAATTTTGCAAAAAGTGTAAAAAAAAAAAAAAAAAAAATTTTTTAATTTTTTCACTGTCTGTAATTGACTATATTCAGAGATTATTCATAAAAAAATTTAAGCCATTCCGTCCAAAATTGTGGTGTCGATATAGCACTACTCGACTGATATTGGCCACTTTCTATACAAATGTGTGAAAATATGCTCTTATTTGAAATTTGATGATATTTTCCAGAAAATTTTCCACAACGACGTAATAAAAAATTGTATCTGTTAGAGCTGTATATATAAAGAGAACACTTCCTCCAAGTTTCAAAGCATTCCGCCAAAAATTGAAGCTTGGAGAAACTACTAATCGACGAAAACCAAAAATAAAAAATAAATTTTTCCAAAAAAAAAAATTTTTTTTATTTCTTTTTACTGCCCGTAATTGGCCTTATTCACAGATGACTCATTTAAAAAATTAAGTCATTCCGATTAAAATTGAGCTCTGGGCGAACAACTATTCGAAAAAGATCAACCACTTTCTATACAAATGTGTGCAAATTTGCTCTTATTTCAAGTTTGATGTAACTTTAAAAAAAAATTTCCATCACGACTTGGTAAAATTTTTTACTGTTTGTAGTTGCAAATATATCAAGATAATCTTCTTAAAATTTCAAAGTATTCCGACAATAATTGTGCTGTTGGCGAACTACTACTCGAAAAAGCTCGACCACTTTCCATACAAATATATGAAAAAATTCACTTTATGCAAGTTTGACATCGATTTACATAAAATATTTAAGGCACACATGGTACAAATTTATGCTTTTTAAAGTTGAAAATACGATTACATTTCGTACACAAAATTTCAAAGTAATCTGGCCAAAAGTGTGGCTCGGTCGAACTACTACTCGACAAAGATCAGACTCTTCCCATACAAAAGTGTGAAAATAATTATTGCCAAAGTTCTTTGAAATTTTAAGGACGTTATGTCCTCTTATATGCTATTTTAGAATTTATAAATTTTTAGCAAGTGTTCCTTAAATATTTTTTGAAAAATAATTTGATAAGGGCAGTAAAAAGAAATAAAAAATTTTTTTTTTTTTGGAAAAATTTATTTTTTATTTTTGGTTTTCGTCGAGTAGTAGTTCTTCCAAGCTTCAATTTTTGGCGGAATGCTTTGAAACTTGTAGGAAGTGTTCTCTTTGTATATACAGCTCTAACGAATACAATTTTTTATTACGTCGTTGTGGAAAATTTTCTGGAATATATCATCAAACTTCAAATAAGAGCATATTTTCACACATTTGTATAGAAAGTGGCCAATATCAGTCGAGTAGTGCTATATCGACGCCACAGACAGTGAAAAAATTAAAAAAATATTTTTTTTATTTTATTATTTTTTTACACTTTTTGCAAAATTTCCGATCTTTTTCGAGTAGTTGTTCCCACACGCCAACATTTTTGTCCAAATGCTTTGAAATTTTGAAAACGTATCTTCAACATATATTCAGATTAAAATACTGAAAGTTTTTTCCAACTGTTCTTGAAAAAATTTTTGTAAATATGCATCAAACATATACGAAGAACATTATTTCCATACATTTGGGTGGAACGTGGATGATCTTTTTCGAGTAGTACTTAGCCCACTCCATAGATTTTATCAGAATGCTTCAATATTTCAGGAGACTATTCTACTAATATAACTGACTTCAAAATATGTACGTAAAATCATACCATGTCTTTTTGGAATTTTTTTTTTAAATGACGTCAAACATCTATGAAGTTAATATTTTCATACATTTGTATGGAAAGTCGTCGAGCTTTTTCGAGCAGTAGTAGTAGAAATTTAACGATGACATTCCTGGTATCTGTACGATTCTAAAAAGTATACATTTGTTATACTTAATACCTATATTTAACTTTTTATATGCTTTCAAACATGAAAAATGCTAATTTTTACTACTCGAGCTACTCGTTGAGCTCGAGTAGCTCATCAACTACTCGAGTAGCTCGAGCTTCGAGTAGCTCGGGTAGCTCGAGTACTCGAACTTTACCGTAGGCTCTGCTTTTTACTGTTCTTTTTCTATGTGGTGTTTTAAAATTTTTGGAATAAATTAATCGTGCATTACTGAGAAACAGTGATAATATTTTCTATGTTCGCGAATACAGGTAAATTTTAGAAATTATATTTAATTGATTGTAATTACATGGAGTGGGTCCCAGAGTTTGGAAAGCATTAACTATATGTTTGACATGGGTAAAAACAAATTTTGTGATATCACTACTCAGAAAATTAATGTACAAATGCAACAGGAAGGAAGCACTTACCAGAACATCGCAGCTGCCTTTAAAATTTCAAAAATTATGGTTAGCATTGCTGTGCAATATTTCAGGAAGCATTCGACTACAGAGAAAGTGGCCCGTAAACAAAGAATCCGAATTACAACAGCTTGATGTACAAATTGTACGAGAGTCGAAAAAAATCGCAAAAATCCCCAAGTGGGATTCGAGATGAAAATGAAGCAAAACCATCTGTAGATATAGATATAAAGAGTTTCTGTGCATAGCCGGAAGAAAAGACAATAGTTTGCAAGAAAGTTATGCCACTGGAGCCCTGTGTAAACGAACAGAATATTATTTTCCGATGAAACAAAAAATAAAAATGTCCCCCGAAAGGAAAATATATGTACGATGCACAAAGTACATCCAAAGTACATCCACATATAAGCGTGGAGAATATTAAATCATGCTTTTGGGTGCTATGTCGTTACGTGGAGTTTCACCGCTGCAGAAAATATAAGGTGTTATGGATAAAATTTAATATGCAATAATCCTAAAGGCCAGTTTACACTATCACACTTTGTAATGCGACCTGTCAAAAATTCGAGTATTATGAAAAAGTCGTATCATGTAAAAAAGCTTATGTTATGAAATTGACAAGTCTGCAGGATTTTATTTTCGAAGTCCGATGGTTTTATGAACATTTCTAAAAACTTGACATTTTCATCGGAACAGAGTTGTTTTTTGGTAATATTAAAAAAAGGTAAACAAATACAAAGAAAGTGAAAATAAAATATAAACTTCAAAATAAATTTGCTTGTTATTCTAAACAGCTGTTTTCATAAGACTTGAGTGTGATGATGTAAATGGCCTAAGTATGCAGAAATAATGTCGGTACGACTTTATGACAGTCAGATGAATTTCATCGGATTTTTATTTCGAAGAATCATACGACTTAGTGGTATCGTGTAAATGGGCCTTAAACGATACAATGGTGCCTTATAAGACTTATGATGATTTCTCAATTATATGCACGACTGATATCAATCATAGTTAAAAATATGCGTCACAGCTTTCAATTTCCCAGAATAAGGAGTTGAATTAACTAAACTAGTACACATTTTTAAAAAAATTTTTAAGCATGGCATAGAGTATCGTACAGTCGGTCTAGACCGACTATATTTTTCTTACTTGTTTTAAATTATCGTGTGATTACTAAGATCTCAAAATTTTCTTATTGGTATCAAACTTTGGGTATTATAACGCCGCACAGTGGGCGATTCACCACTGTTCCGCTCAAATTACTCTACACCTTACATAGTTCAATTGTTTGAGTAGGTTTTTTTTAATGATCGTCTTGAATTCGTCCATCAGTCCCTCTTTTGGGATTTTAGATTTCGGCTCATATTTTTCATATTTTTCGTTTTTACAAATAAATTATTTTTGGCGCAAACGTGACCCTCTGGAGAGCAAGAATGGGTTTTTTTGAAAAATTTTTAGCTAAGAATTTTTTAATCTATATTTTTGAATATTTTTTTAATCCATATCTTATACATTAAAAAAATTTATGAAAACTAAAGTCAGTCCGTCTGGCCGTTCTATCCATCCGATTTACTCCATTTTTTTTAGTGAAAGGTATTTAGACACAGATATGTCATCAATCATTGAACCTTACTCAACTCCCACCTTACTCAAGTTATACTCAAACGCGATTCTTCCCTGTACATTTCTTAGGGGACACATTCACTCAAGCAATTCGAATTCTCATAGCTCCTCTTCTAATGAATGGATCTTGATCGTTTCACTCTCAGAACACTCAGTGGATCAAGCTCTTTCTTTTGAACTATTAACTGTTTAAATTCGTTGAGTTTGGGGAAAGGTATGCGTGCACATTCAACTTTACATTATGCAACACGAAAGTTAACGTACAGATTTCATTACAATAATTGCATAACACATACCCTGTGTTGAATTGTGAATTGCCAAAAATTTGAATACCTTTAGGTGGCATACAAGGTGGCCTTTATTTCTGTGTGTTCAACAAATATTTATAATGAAATAAACTTAATGAATTAAATAGATTAAAAAACTTTGAAAGAAATAAATTGAATGATAAAATAAAATTTCCTAGAATTTGCACTCGAATTTCGAGGGCTGGGCTCTGCTAGTATATATATAAAAAATTTATGAATATTCAAATTGTGAATTTAAAAAAAAAATCATTAAATTTCATTATAAATATTGTATGTTGAACACACAGTAGATATAAAAAGCCTAAATAAATTTTAGCCAATTCACAATTCAACACAGGGCTTTTGGTATACAATTTTTGCAAAACCTATCAAATTCAATAAGCAAACACACAGCATTGTACAGTTTTATGTATGTGTTAGTAGCAACTTTAAATGACTATTACACACAAAAAATGTACCAGAGGGTGTATATCTGTAAAGGTAGTGTACATCTGCAAAGAAATTCTTTTCAGGTGGTATATTTTTTATTAAAATCTGTTGATAACTAAAGGCGTAGAAGAGGTCACAAGAAATCGCCTTGCCTATTAATATAATTGATTAAGAATAATAATTAAAACGCTTATGACTTTAATACATTTTTTAGTAGTAACTTGAATTCCATTCAATTCTGTTACTCTGTGTGGGGACTATGACTAAGCATGTGCCTAGAAGGATTTCGAGAAAAATGAATTTTTTGTGAAATAGTCAGTAAACGTACTCTTTCTAAATACTTTGATTTCCCAACCCATAGTAACGGTTTCATCTAGTTTAGTAGGACAATTACTTTTTTTAAATATGCCAAAATTCAAAGTTTGGCCTTGGCAAGGAATGTTCGATTCGTTGTTCGATTTATTCCAAATTTTTAGAATGTAAGATTTACGCATTTGGTTATTATATTGTCTTTTATTAGCTTGGGGTCATATCTGACCCCAATTCCAAAAGGGATAATGGGGTCATATAATTTTTTTCCGCAACTCTAAGCCATTAGATAAAATAAAACATTAAAAAGTAGAAAACTGATAAATTTTTGATACAAAGTATTTAGAAAGAGTACATTTACTGAATATTTCACCAAAAATACATTTTTCTCGAAATCCGCAAAAATAAAATACGTGTAAAAAAATTATGGCAGAGAAATTTACTTAAAAATTCACACAGTTAATCTCTAACATATATTTAACAAAAACTTAATGTGCCAGATTAATTTTTTAAAATTATGTTTAAGAAAATTTTGTAAAAATTAAAAAAGGAGTTTTCAAAATTTTATCAAAAAATTTTCTATTTTTGATCTCATTTCGCAATAGGTTAAAAACGTGGAAATAAAACAATACTTTATGTCTGAATGCTCCCAGGTATAGAGACCAAAAAAACATTTTGGCTTTAATTAGTTTCTTAAAATTGAAAAAAAATTCTATCAAATTTCACGACCTAGTTTTTTTTTTTTGGCACAAAAGTGGCCTGGGGAATTTGCTATTTCTTGGCGAATTTTTCACAAATCCGAATTTTTACACATATATAACTTTCTTTGCTAAATTCTCCACAACAACTGAAATTCCGAAAATCCATTCTATTAGTGCCAAATGAAACTGCATTCCAATTTTTTGTTTTTAACTTTATAAAATAATAGAGATAATTTTAGTTTTCACTATTTCGCTTAGATTCCTTAGAAATCTTCCTGATCAACTCCGTCTGTTTGTGAAAACAGCATAAATCCCGATTAACCTACAATGTTTGGCGAAATCGCTTTCACCATATTAAACCACAAGAAATGACAATTCCATTACCTGCTTCTTTAAAACCAATCAACTTAACATACATTTCTGTGCACATTAAAATCATGGGCCAGAAATATTATAATCAAGCTGAGAATTATTTTGCATTTCTCCTCTGTGTCGGTTAGCACGTGACCCAGTGCATTTGGCATTGTGATTACCAAGTTAACATCGAAATTGACACCAAACAAGGACAAACAGAAAAATTTTGCAAGAAAAATTTATTATTCGCAAAATTAAAAACAAAAGACTTTTAACTAACGCTACGAAACCAACACTAAACGAAATGTCGCACGTAGTCACAAAGTGATAGTCAACTTTGTTGTTGCGTTTGAATTACATGCTGCAACACTATGGATAAAAAGTTTTCAACAATTCGCAGAGAAAAGAATTGTTTTGCGCCGCCTTAGATTAAAATAGCTTTGATAAGATAAAATTTGATTGGATTAGATTATATTATATGAGAATAAATAAAATTAGATTCTAATATAATGACTTTTTTATTAATTCCAAAGGAAGAACTTCTTTACATGAGACTCTTAACCATTTTCAAAGATATCTATAATATTAATAGGCTAGGCGATTTCGTGTGACCGATGTTTTGTTCTACCGTTTTATTCCGATTTTGACCAAACTTATATTATTTGAAAGGTATTTCTTTTTAACCGGTTTGCAGATTTACATATTTTTAAATTTGTTCCTTTATTTTGAGCAAATTGCATTTAAAGTTGTTACTAACACACACATAAAATTATACATACATATGCTATATGTGTTTTATTAAATTTGTTAATGTGTTTGGTATCTTCATTCACAATGATAATAAATCATAAAAGTGTTGGTTTGTGACTTGGCTAAGTTGAAAAATAAAGCTGCCTGGAAATTGCACTCGAAGTTCGAGCGCTGGATTCTGCTAGTTAATATAAACTTGCTCTAAAAAAATACAATTTCAAATATTCATAATATCAACAAGTAAGAATGTTAAATTCGGCTGGGCCGAATATTTGATACCCTCCACCTTTTTCATTTTCACTTTTTTTTTATCATTTTCCATTTTTCACTTTTCAATTTTCATCTTTCGTTTTTCATTTTTAGCTTTTCGTTTTTAATTTCTCATTTTTCATTTTCCACTTTTGATTTTTCATTTTCCATTTTCGATTTTTCATTTTCCATTTTTCAATTTTCATTTTTCATTTTCCATTTTTGATTTTTCATTTTCCATTTTCCATTTTAATTTTTCATTTTCCGTTTTCCATTTTTCATTTTTCATTTTCCATTTTTAATTTTCCATTTTCATTTCCATTTTTCATTTTTCATTTTCCATTTTTCAATATTAATTTTCCATTTTTTTTTTTTAAATTTTTTATTTTCCATATTCCATTTTACATTTTTTAATTTTTCGTTTTCCATTTGTCATTTTTCATTTTTAATTTTTCATTTTCCATTTTGCATTTTCCATTTTTTATATTTTATTTTTCAATTTTCATTTTTCATTTTCCATTTTTCATTTTTCATTTTACATATTTCATTTTAATTTTTCAATTTCCATTTTTCAATTTTAATTTTTAATTTTCCATTTTTTATTTTTCATTCTCCATATTCCATTTTCCATTTTTCATTTTCCATTTGTCATTTTTAATTTTTCATTTTCCATTTTGCATTTTTCATTTTCCATTTTCTTTTCAATTTTCATTTTTCATTTTTCATTTTGCATTTTTCATTTTTCATTTTCCATTTTCCATTTTCCATTTTCCATTTTTCATTTTCCATTTTCCATTTTTCGTTTTCCATTTTTCATTTTTCATGTTCCATTTTTCATTTTTTATTTTTAATTTATCATGTTCCATTTTTCATTTCTCATTTTTAATTTTTCAATTTTCATTTTTCAATTTTCAATTTTCAATTTTCAATTTTCAATTTTCAATTTTCATTTTTCATTTTTCATTTTCTATTTTCCATTTTTCATTTTTCATTGTTCATTGTTCATTTTTCAATTTTCATTTTTCAATTTTCAATTTTCAATTTTCAATTTTCAATTTTCATTTTTCATTTTTCATTTTTAATTTTTAATTTTTAATTTTTAATTTTTAATTTTTAATTTTTCATTTTCCATTTTCCATTTTTCATTTTTCAATTTTCATTTTTCATTTTTCAATTTTCAATTTTCATTTTTCATTTTTCATTTTTCATTTTCCATTTTTCATTTTCCATTTTTTATTTTTAATTTTTCAATTTTCAATTTTCATTTTTCAATTTTCAATTTTCAATTTTCAATTTTCATTTTTCATTTTCTATTTTTCATTTTTCATTTTCCATTTTCCATTTTTCATTTTCCATTTTTCATCTTCCATTTTTCATTTTTCATTTTTCATGTTCCATTTTCCATTTTTCATTTTTTATTTCTAATTTTTCATGTTCCATTTTTCATTTCTCATTTTCAATTTTTCAATTTTCAATTTTCATTCTTCATTTTTCAATTTTCATTTTTCAATTTTCAATTTTCATTCTTCATTTTTCAATTTTCATTTTTCATTTTCCATTTCCCATTTTTCATTTTTCATTTTCCATTTTTAATTTTTCAATTTTCAATTTTCATTTTTCAATTTTCAATTTTCATTTTTCATTTTTAATTTTTAATTTTTAATTTTTCATTTTTCATTTTTCATTTTCCATTTTTCATTTTTAATTTTTCATTTTTCATTTTTCATTTTCCATTTTCTATTTTCCATTTTCCATTTTTCATTTTTCATTTTTCAATTTTCAATTTTCAATTTTCAATTTTCATTTTTCATTTTTCAATTTTCAATTTTCAATTTTCATTTTTAATTTTTCATTTTTCATTTTCCATTTTCCATTTTTCATTTTTCATTTTTAATTTTTCAATTTTCAATTTTCAATTTTCATTTTTCAATTTTCAATTTTCAATTTTCATATTTCATTTTCGTTTTTTCATTTTTCATTTTCCATTTTCCATTTTTCATTTTTCATTTTTCATTTCTCATTTTCCATTTTTCATTTTTAATTTTTCAATCTTCATTTTTCATTTTCCATTTTTCATTTTTCATTTCCCATTTTTTATTTTTATTAATTTTTATTTTTTAATATTTAATTTTAATGATAAAAAAATATGTGGTAAAACTTGCTTAGGCCAATGTGACACGTGCAGTATTAATATACACACAACTGTAATGACTTCAACAATACGAAGAATTACAACATATACAACATATCTTAAGAAAAAACAACAAACACACTGAAAAATTTTATTTTTTCAAGAGTTTTTTCAAAGTTTCATTCATAGCTTGAACCCTTTGACCGATTTTGACGATTTTAAATAGCAACTCCTTTGGGATGTTAGTAAACGATTTTATACAAAAACGAGCGGTGTAGCTTAGATATTGACGGCGTGATTGTGATTTCCACAGACAGACGGACAGACGGACAGACGGTCATCGGTAAATCAACTTCCCTTGTTATAAGGATCAAGAAAATAAATTGATTCGAGAAGGTAAAAAAAATCTATATAACAAAATAAACAAGTAAGAAAATTAAAGTCGGTCTAGATCGACTATACTACACCCTATTCCATGGGTTTAGAGACTCTGTCTCTTAGGTCCAACTAATTAGATATAGAAAATAAACATAAACCAAATTTGAGTGGCATTGTATATGAAAAAGTCATATCGGATTCTATAATTATGTGGGAGCTAGGTCGAAAAATGGACTGCTCGTGACCATATTTGACAAGGTCACATATTTTTTGCAAAAACATATACGAAGCAAATTGGAGAAAAATCTGTGCAATATTTTTGTTTTTGTTTTTTTTATAGACTTAAGTGAAGATCAAGGTTATGACTAAGAATTTTCCTATAAGGTTTATTTTTAGACTACTGATAAATGGATGCAATAAATATACACAAGACCAATGTGACCGAGATCTATATGATAATTTGGATGTTATAGCAATTTAAGTCGATCTCATAGGGGACATTTGTATGAGGAGTAGGTTAGAATATGAAGCGATTTTCATCAATTTCAATAGCGTTCATCTCGGCACAATGATACCCCATTTGCCCCATTTTCAATACCAACCTGCTCTAAATAATCACAAACAATATTGTTATAACCTTACACAGGTAAATGGTCTATTTTGTGAATGAGCGTTATTTCAACAGACAGACGGACAGACGGATATCGCTATATCGACTCGAGTTGTTATAAGGCTCAAGAATATACATACTTTATGGGGTCGCAAGTGTATTTTTCGTTGCTTTACAAACGGAATGACAAACATATATATACCCTTCTGCACGAAATCGCATAAAAAATACTCATCAAATGAGTGTATTAATAATTTTCAAGCCCAGTGTTTATGTATGCCTGTAGTTAAATTTGGGCTATTATTTTGTTTAACAGTTTTAAGGGTATCACCCGTACAAGAATAACATGCTTAACATGCGGAGGAGAGTATTCTATGTAATGGTTATAAACAAAATCTTATTCAAGTGTTAAATTACCATTTTTAAAGTCCAACCAGCCAACAATGGTTGTGTGTATGTCTATTTGTGTGCATGTATGTATGAACACATGTTATGTTATATGTGGTCCCAGTTGGCGTTAAAGTATCTTTCTTTTTGCTGATACCAAACAATTGGTTTGTGGCTTCCGTTTTTATTAGTGTGTTGCAAGTGGAAAAATATGTGGATGAAATTTGATTAATGAGCTTTCGTCTACTCATGGACTATAGTATCCCTAAAATAGCTAAAAGGCCTTGGTTATCGCTTACAACCGGGTTTGTCTTTGCGTACTATAGCTGTAAAACATCAATGTAAAAACAAGTCAGAACCTATCTCTTAGGTCCAATTAATTAGATATAGAAAACAAGCATTCGGATATGAAAAAGGTCATATCGGATGCTATATATATATGGGGACTAGATCTAAAATTGGACCGATCTTGACCATATTTGGTAATATGCAAAAACATACACACCAAATTTGAAGAATATGTGTGCAATATTTTTATTTATACCCTCCACCCCAGTGTGTAGAGGGTATATATAAGTTTGTCATTCCGTTTGTAATAATTAAAAAAAAAAAAAGTTTGGACACCATAAAATATATATATTTGTGATCCTTATAACAAGCGGAGTTGATATAGCGATGTCCGTCTGTCCGTGTGTGGAAATCACGATGACGGCTTCAATCGGGTAGCTAGGGTACTCGTTGGCACAAAAAATGATTCACTAATATCCTGTGAAGTTTTATATTTAAAATCGCCCAAATCGGTTGATTAGGTCCCGAGAATTGAATGAAGAAGTAAAATAAGTCTTGAAAAAATATGATTTGTCTATTTCGTTCTTGTCACGATCACGCCCTCAATAGAATAACTGGGGACCTCGTTTTTAATGGGAATGATTAACCAACATCATGAGAAGGTTTCTGTTTCAAAAATCATGAAAATTGACTTAGTAGGTCCCGAGAAATCACTGAAGAAGTACAAAAAATGAAAAAATATATGTTTCTGTATTGTTCTTGTTGTTATTCTAAATGTTTTATTGTTGTCATAACAGGACTTTTTGTTTTTGTGGTCGTTGTGGTAATAATATAATAAAAACTAACCCTTTGTACAATTTTATTATCTGGTAGAAAAATTTAAAAGTTTCCATTGTTTTGGCATCACAAAAAAGTTTGTTAGATCATTTTTTCATTTTGTTTCAGATCTATTGGGCTACGGTAAAGGGGTTAAAAATCGATCCAAAATTTTGACTATAAGCAGACAAGCAGACAAAACGAGCAAGGGAACAAAAATTCCCCAACATCTAAAGCAAATAATGCTAAACTACCTACTGTTAATAAAAAACAAGTAAGAAAATTATAGTCGGTCTAGACCGACTATACGATACCCTATACCATGCGTTTAGAAACCCTATCTCTTAGGCCCAACTAACTGGACATTGAAAATAAGCAAAAACCAAATTTGAGTGGGATTTTTATTAATTTTTTTGGCTGCAGATATGAAAAAGTTCATATCGGATGCTATATCTATAAAGGGACTAGGTCCAAAAATGGACCGATCCTGATCATGTTTGGTAAAGTCTCTTGTATTTTGCAAAAATATGTACAAACAAAATTTGAGAAGAATCAGTGCAATATTTTTGATTTTTAATAGATTTAAGTGAAGATCGGGAAGCAGCTCTATATGGCGTCAAAGGGATCATTTTTGGACTACTCATTAGTGGATGTAATGAACGCATACAAACCCAATTTGAGTAAGATCTATATGACAATTTGGATCTTATGGCAATTTATGTCGATTTCATATGGGTAATTTGTATGGGGGCTAGGTCTGAACATGGACCTATTCTCACCAATTTCAATAGCGTTCATCCCATGGACGATAAAAGCTTATATACCAAATTTCATCAAAATATATTCATATTTGCGACCTGCAGTTTGATTACAAGGTTTACATGGACACACAGACGGACGGACGGACGGACGGACATTGTTAAATCAACTCAGAAAGTGATTCTGATTCGATCGGTATAATTAAAGATGGGTCTAAGTCAAATATTTTTGGCTGTTACAAACAGCAGCACAAAGTCATTATACCCAAACCACATAGTGGTATAGGGTATAAAAACATTTTAAATTTACCGGAAAAAAAATTTATGTATTAATTTATTTAAAGAAAACACAATAATAACTTTTGATGTTGTATTTTTTGTGTGTAATATTTACATATACATACAAACATATATCAAATAATAAAATAATATACCTATATTCTATATATGTATGTACATATGTATATCAATAATAACCGCATGTTAGGAATAAATTGGTATATTATTTTATTTATGTATATAAAATTCAGCAATATTTTGTTTTAGGGAAAAAACATTTCATTTGCATTAACGAACAGTGTCAGTTCATTTTGCACAGTGTGACTATGTCACAGTAGATGGCGCCACAACTTTTGTTCTAATTAGCTTTGCAATTGTTATTTCTATATTAAGATGAATGTCAACATTTTCAATTAGATATCAAACACAACAATGTTAAAAGTATACACAGAGCTGAGTAAAGAAGAAGCAATGTGTTTTTTTGCTTTAAAAACAGTTCTACATAGTTATATAAAATTATTATTCTGCTTTCCTACAAAATATTTCATTGCGATTATATATAATTTTTAAAAATTGTTTATAATTACTAAAGCATTATCATTCACATAAATGCAAAATTGCACCATTTAAATTTTCCATTCAAATTTAAGGAAATATCAATTGTAAAAACTGGAATTAAAATTTCCAATTATAAATTAGAAAATATCAATTGAATTTCAGAAAATCATATAAGGACGTCGGAAATAATAGCTCGAAATTTAGAAGACATCTATTGAATTTTAAAAATATAAATTTTATTCTTTAAACGCAAATCGAAATTCAAAAAAATAATAACAAATATGTTTACATTTAAAGATGTTTATATTTAAAAAAAAAAATATTGCCATTCAGGAGACATTAAATAGCATTTCAGGATAAGAATGATATTTAAGAATTGCGAACACAAAAATTGTTACATAAATAAAGCGCAATTTGATGCGAATGTTAATTATATATATTATTTTTCACAATTTTTTTGAATGAAAATTTGAAGTTATTCAGAAAATAAAGATAACAAATTATTTTATATAAAATTTTTGGGATATTTGGTTTTTTGCGTCTGGCATCCCTAATTTGGCCCAGTGTTCAAGATGACTTCAAAATTTTACTTCATGGTAGGCAAAGTAAAACCCAAAAAATTTAAGTTCGATAATAATTCCCAGGTAGTAGTATTTGGAGTCAATAAATGAAAATATATTTTATTAACATAATATAATTCAAAATCATAAGTTGGCACCACTGGGTTAGATTTTGTATTGTATTGTATTATTTTATGTTACCACCACAAATTCCCTATTGTTTTCCAAATATGGCAATATTTTAACAAAAAAACTTGCGAGAGCTTTTTTTTTTGGTTATTATTTTGTTACTTCATCCGACCTATACGGCCGCAATGAAAAATTTTTTGGCCAATTAAAAGAAACTATACAAAAACTATTTGCAAAAACTTAAACTAAATTAAACGAGAGGTTATATCATATAACCGGAAACGCATGCATATAGGTATATAACCTAAATGCATGCCGATCAGCAACCACGATGACCAAAAAGCAAATACCGAAACCTGTTTTTTTTTTATCCGAAATAATAGAAATGACGAGAACAATCTTTCCTCGTTGGAGCGCGAATTACTAATGTGAGACAGCTTTATAGACCAACTCTTGAAATAAACAAATAACATATGTTAAGCGGATCAACCCAAAAAATTTGGTGAAATAATTTGGAATTTAACACTCTTACTTGTTTTTTGATAGATTTAAGAGAAGATCGGGAATCAGCTTCATATGGGGACTATGGCCAAGAATTGCCTATAGGGTCTATTTCTGGACTACTGATGAAATAGACATACACAAACCCAACTTTACCGAGATCTATATGAAACTTTGGATATTATGGCAATTTAAGTCGAACTCGTAGGGTTCATTTGTATGGGGACTAGGTCTGAAAATTAACCGATTTTCAGAAATCGATAAAAAACAAAAATCGCCAAATCAAAAATCCCAAAAATTATAAAATGAGCAAATGATATTCTAAATTCGAAGCCAATTGTTAAGTATTGCCAGATTTAATTTGGAAAATCCGTGTTGCTCTCATGGGCAGCTATATGTATCTTGCTCCAGAATAGCAATGCCGAAAAATTTGATAATTGTTGCACCACCAAGCATTGAAATAAAAAATATAAAATAGTTTAAATAAAATATTTCAATTGCACAATACATACTTCGTATAAAAAATTGATTATGAAATAAAACATTATAACGTTGGTCTTAATTCAGAATATATAAATAAATACACTTTTCGAAAAGAGGGCAAAAAAAGTGCGACATTTTTTGTCAGAAAAGAAAACGCCATAAGTCTCGGTAGGTCGTAGCAAAGTGCGACAGGCTATACTAGTATATAACAAAAAAAAATCATGTGAGTCCGGTCACAGGGGAGATGTGTAGACATCTAGTAATTAAAGATTTTTTATGACACTTTTTAAAATCAAACAGAAAGCGTCATCTGTGTAACACTTATAGCAGACAACTGCAGGGACTCTGCTTATATAAAAATATTTATTATTCTTTATTATTTTAACCGGTTAATTTTTAATTTTTGGTTTTTTATTTTTAATTTTTCGTTTTTCACTTTTTTTTTCGTTTTTCATTTTTCATTTTAAATTTTTATTTTTAATTTTTTTATTTTTCAGTTTTCATTTTTAATTTTTAATTTTTAATTTTTAATTTTTAATTTTTAATTTTTAATTTTTAATTTTTAATTTTTAATTTTTAATTTTTAATTTTTAATTTTTAATTTTTAATTTTTAATTTTTAATTTTTAATTTTTAATTTTTAATTTTTAATTTTTAATTTTTAATTTTTAATTTTTAATTTTTAATTTTTAATTTTTAATTTTTAATTTTTAATTTTTAATTTTTAATTTTTAATTTTTAATTTTTAATTTTTAATTTTTAATTTTTAATTTTTAATTTTTAATTTTTAATTTTTAATTTTTAATTTTTAATTTTTAATTTTTAATTTTTAATTTTTAATTTTTAATTTTTAATTTTTAATTTTTAATTTTTAATTTTTAATTTTTAATTTTTAATTTTTAATTTTTAATTTTTAATTTTTAATTTTTAATTTTTAATTTTTAATTTTTAATTTTTAATTTTTAATTTTTAATTTTTAATTTTTAATTTTTAATTTTTAATTTTTAATTTTTAATTTTTAATTTTTAATTTTTAATTTTTAATTTTTAATTTTTAATTTTTAATTTTTAATTTTTAATTTTTAATTTTTAATTTTTAATTTTTAATTTTTAATTTTTAATTTTTAATTTTTAATTTTTAATTTTAATTTTTCATTTTTATTTTTTCTTTCTCATTTTTAATTTTCAATTTTTCAATTGTTATTTTTTCTTTTTCATTTTTTAATTTTTATTTTTCATTTTCCATTTTTATTTTTTTTTTTTTAATTTTTCATTTTTCATTTTTCAATTTTTATTCTTCATTTTTCATTTCCATTTTTATTTTTATTTTTTCTTTTTCATTTTTAATTTTTCATTTTTCAATTTTTATTTTTTCTTTTTTATTTTTCATTTTTAGTTTTCCGTTTTTCATTTTTTATTTTTTACTTTAAAATTTAAATTTTAAATTTAAAATTTTTAATTTTTAATTTTTAATTTTTAATTTTTAATTTTTAATTTTTAATTTTTACTATTTAGTTTTTAATTTTTATTTTTTAATTTCTAATGTTTAATTTTTAATTTTTTATTTTTAATTTTTAATTTTTAATTTTTAATTTTTAATTTTTTAATTTTTAATGTTTAATTTTTAATTTTTAATTTTTAATTTTTAATTTTTAATTTTTAATTTTTAATTTGTAATTTTTAATTTTTAATTTTTAATTTTTAATTTTTAATTTTTAATTTTTAATTTTTAATTTTTAATTAATGATTTATAATTTATAATTTTTAATTTTTAAGTTTTAATTTTTAATTTTTAATTTTTATACCCTATACCACTATGTGGTTTGGGTATAATGACTTCGTGCTGATGTTTGTAACAACCAAAAATACTTGACCTAAACCCATCTTTAATTATACCGATCGAATCAGGAATCACTATCTGATTCGATTTAACGATGTCCGTCCGTCCGTCCGTCCGTCTGTGTGTCCATGTAAAGCTTGTAATCAAACTGCAGGTCGCAAATATGAATATATTTTGACGAAATTTGGTATTTGATTCTTTATCGGCCGTGGGATGAACGCTATTGAAATTGGTGAGAATCGGTCTATGTTCAGACCTAGCCCCCATACAAATGACCCCTATGAAATCAACACATATTGCCATAAGATCCAAATTATCATACAAATCTTAGTCAAATTGGGTTTGTATGTATATATTAGATCCATTAATCAGTAGTCCAAAAATGATCCCTATTGGACAACTCTTAGTCATAGGCCCCATATAGAGCTGCTTCCCGATCTTCACCTAAATCTATCAAAAAACAAAAATATTGCACTGATTCTTCTCAAATTTTGTTTGCATATATTTTTGCAAAATACAAGAGACTTCAGCAAACATGGTCAGGATCGGTCCATTTTTGGGCCTAGTCCCCATATAGATATAGCATCCGATATGAACTTTTTCATATCTGCAGCTGAAAAAATTAATAAAAATCCCACTCAAATTTGGTTTATGCTTATTTTCTATATCCTGTTAGTTGGGCCTGGGAGATAGGGTCTCTAAACGCATGGTATAGGGTATCGTATAGTCAGTCTAGAACGACTATAATTTTCTTACTTGTTAATTTTTAATTTTTAGTTTTTAATTTTTAATTTTTAATTTTAAATTTTAAATTTTTAATTTTTAATTTTTAATTTTTAATTTTTAATTTTTAATCTTTAATTTTTAATTTTTGATTTTTAATTTTTAATTTTTGATTTTTGATTTTTAATTTTTAATTTTCAATTTTTAATTTTTAATTTTTATTTCTTAATTTTTAATTTTTAATATTAAATTTTTAATTTTTAATATTAAATTTTTAATTTTTAAATTTTAATTTTAATTTTTAATTTTTCATTTTTATTTTTTATTTTTCATTTTTATTTTTCATTTTCAAACAGGTTATTACATATCATAATTTTTTCACGAATTCAATCATAAGTCACACCGATTTTGTCCTACGGCTCACATGTTACGCTGTTTTTGTGTTTGTATTGTGAAATATAAATTTACCCCCCTGCGCCTATAGATGATTACACATCAAACTTTTATAAAATTTTGAAAAACTAAATGGATTTTCTGGTTTAATTAAACGATTAAACCACAAATTTGGTAATCTCTCCTTGTTTCCTTTTTGCCGCTAATACTGTTTTTCCATCACTTTTGTGTATCAGTATCAATATGAGATTTAATATGTCCCCGCCAAAAAAAAGGAAATTGCGGTTTTTGCAAACATACGTAATTGTTTAAATTAATTTTTCAAAAACCTCAGTACATTCAGAAACATAACTATGATGCGCAATATCATCAACTACATCAACTAAGTTGATCATACTAAATAGTTACTGGTTTTTCAAAATAAAATGTGTGTTATTAATAACCACCGAATATACATATGTATATAATCGGATATTTCTTTTTTTTTTTACTTAAAAAGACAACCCGACACTATGTAACCACAACAATACATAATAAAATATAATTGTATGTATATAATACATTGTACTAGAGATACGAACACACACATATGTTTGTTTTTGTGGTTCAATGTAAAATTTTCAAAAATATTTTCAATTCTAACGCGAATAGGGTTTGCTAGTTGGCGATTTATTTAATCTTCGTTCTGAGTGGCATTCGAGTAGTTGCTTGGGTTTGATAGTCATTCGCCCTTTAGAAGTTATTTGGTTTCACTATCTACACATTTAAAATTATATCCTAAATTACACTAAATTTCTAGTAAAGTTTGCATTGTGTTTTCTTTTAGGTATGGAAGTTTCCCTGAGTGGTCCTCTCAAAATGCACCTCTATTTGGCAAAGTGTGATACAAATGCTTATAATTTATTTATTTTAACCTTTTCAGCCCTATATCTCAAAATATTCCAGGTTTTGTATTACGTTCCTTACAAACGTATAGAAAGAAGATTGAAAAAAGTTTTATGAAGTGATTGATAAATTTCATAAAAATAAAATTATTAATAATTCGATAAAATACTGATCAAACAATACAAGTTTTTTTATTAAAATTTTTTTATTCAATTTAATTTCTTAAAAAAACGCTTGTAAAAACATAACGTATTTAGACTTTCATCAGAAAAGCCCTGCACTCGAAGATATCTTTTATGATTCAACACTACTTGTTTACACGAATTTTATGTTTAAAGTACGTCATTTCTTTTTTGATAATTTTTTTATATCTCCTAAATTATTTCGGATTTCTTTTGAATTGAGCGGTGTAGTTTTTCTTTCAATAATAATAACATCAGAAACAGTAGTGTGTGACACCTCTTAAACTTCTTCTATATCTTCGTTTAATGCAAATATTGAAAAATATCTGCAAAAGTTGTACCTCGTACTTTGATACCCATAATCAATTCCACGTTAAATTGATTAAGACAATTCCTCCACTAGACGATTACTAAAGTGGCGTCAGAACTAAATTCGTTCTACTAATAATATTGATCACGTTTTGAGATCATCTATAATATTAATAGGCCAGGCGAATCCTTGTGACGATGTTTTGTTCTACCGTTTTATCCAGATTTTGACCAAACGTATATTATTTGAAAGGTATTTCTTTTTAGCCGTTTTAGAGATTTACAGATTTTTAAATTTTTTTCTTTGTTTTGAGTAAATTGCATTGAAAGTTGCTACTAACACTTAGATAAAATTAAACATATTCTATGTGTGTTTTATTAAATTTGCTAATGAGTTTGTTACCTTCATTCACAATAGTAATAAACCATAAAAGTGTTGGTTTGTGAATTGGCTAAGTTTGAAAAATAAAACTGCCTAGAAATTGCACTCGAATTTCGAGCGCTGGAATCTGCTAGTTGTAATAAATTAGATAAATTTGCTATAAGACAGTAATAATGCAATAATTCCAATACATCATTTTTTTTTAGGAAAAATCTGTAAATCTGTTCTGTACCTCAAAAATCTATAGGAAAAAAATATAAATCTGTATTTATCAAATTATCGATAATATGCAGAAGATTTAAAATTATCTTTTTGTCTTATTAACTGGGTTACCGATTATTGATATTGCAATCACTAGTCTTGAGGCCCTAAAACTTATCTATGAATATACACATAAGATATATCGTGGTCTGCTTATTCTCTGGATATAGTAGACAAAGACCAGAGTCAGTTATGTTAATGTTACGTAAATGGTAATTTATTGAAATGATGCCATTAGTAACCTTACGTCACTCTTGGCGTGTTTCAATATAACATACTCTTGTATTCGAAGGGAGTTATCAATATTTTGATTGCCTAAAGCTCTCCGAATTTTTTCAAGGTATCTAGCTTTTCAGTCTATCATTCCGCCATAGGAATAGCGGAATCCGATGTTGCAACTTCGTCTGTTATCTTATTTCCCTGTAGTCCGCTATGCCCGGGAATCCAGAAGCGAGTTAACCTGTTTCACGCAGTGAGCTGTGGAAGGGTATCAAAACATTTCAGGGAAATGTTGGCTGACCTTTTAAACCCTTTCCAATATTTATCCTAGTACAAACCATTATTGTTTGTATTCAGCCTAAAATTTTTTTTATGCCTAGTTCCGCGAACCCGAGTGGCTTGTCTGCAGATTCTAATTTTTGGTTCCAGGGATACGCCGGATTTGGCTAGTTTTGCAGCGACAGACCAAAGCCTCTGGTGGGTCGAACCAACGACCCCCGCATGATAAGCGAGCACGCTACCTAATCACCTACCGGTGAGCCACATGCACTTATTCCCAAACATTCCTTATAACAGGGCTTTTACTGTATTATTCTCGGCTTTTTTGAATAGGTATTCGCAATTTGCGTAAAGCTAAATGTCATTATTTGTCAAAATTTTATGAAGGAATATATTAGAAAGCGATTTTTTTCAATTTATTTAACTATTTCGTTTTGCAGCTTCTACTACTTCCTATATTATGAGAGAAGCAAATAAAAACAGGTTACTATCGAAAGTGGCTTTATATGCATTCCAATACAATTTTTCATGTGGTTGAAAGAATTTTCAAAGCAATTTTTCCACTCCGAAAGAGGTTACCACAAACATGCGTGTTAAACGTATCATTTGCTTCTTCAGGCGTCGAAAAAAGGGTGATCTCGCAATTTATTTTTGATGTGTGGGTATAAAGTCAATAAATTCAATGGAGACGAAGGTGCTTTAGATGACCTGTAACAATATGAATTGATGTAGTCTAGAATGATCAGAGTTTGAATGCTTTTTTTCCTCATTTCTCCAAAGATATTTGGTAGCCAAATGGTGTTGTACCATTCCGAATTTACGGACCTGCGTTGCTCTAAGGAACAGGCAACTATTTGCTTCAAATAAAGTGCCTTTTATTATATAAGTATGTTTGCTTAAAAAGTACCTTTTCTAAAAAAGTACATTTAAAAAAAAAATAAAAAATTACTTAAAATAGTATGCTTTCTTCAAAAAATATCTTTTCTTCAAAAAGTACCTATAATTAAAAAAGTACCTTTTATTAAAAAAGTACTTTTTCCAAAGTAACTATATTTCCGTAACAAAGAAACTTTTCTATAAAAAGTAAGTTTTCTTAAAAATTGACCTTTTGTTATAGAAGCACTTTTTCTTAAAAAAGCTCCTTTTCTTAAAAAAGCTTCTTTTCTTAAAAAAGTTCCTTTTCTTAAAAAAGTACCTTTTCTTAAAAAGTAAATTTTCTCAAAAAAGCATCTTTTTTTAAAAAAACATATTTTCCTAAAAAAAAGTACCCTCTCTTAAAAAAAATTCTAAAAAGTACTTTTTCTTAAAAAAGTTTTTTTTTCTGAAAAAAGTATATCAAATAAAATAAAAAAAATTAATTAAAAGTACATTTTCTTAAAAAATTATCTTTTCTTTAAAAAGTATGTTTTCTTTAAAATGGACATTTTGTTATAGAAGCACTTTCTCTTAAAAAAGTTCCTTTTCTCAAAGAAGTACTTTTTTTTAAAAAGTAAATTTTCTCAAAAAAGCATCTTTTTTACCCTTTCTTAAAAAAAATTTTAAAAAGTACTTTTTCTTAAAAAATCACACGGACTAATTTTTAATAATCATTGGTTTGAAAATAAAACAACAATAAATATACCTATGGAATGTAAATGGATACTCTCGTTAGGAAAAAAGTTTGCATTACCAGTAACTGATAAGAATTTTTCTCCAATAAATATAATCGCGGATATAGAACAATGTATCCAAGACATGGACGAAAATGCAGACAAAGAAAAGGATATAGCAAGAACTAAGCTGGCAAATAGTATAACTAGTTTTAAAAGAAAAATTAAAAATTCTCCCAGGGAAAAATTTATTTCAACTGTTTTTGAAAAAACTAAACAATTTTTAAAAAAACATCAAGATATGATCATAATAAAAGCAGATAAAGGAAACAAAACGGTAGCCATGTACAAAAAAGATTATGAACAGAAAATGGAAAATCTTCTAGAAGACAGAGATACTTACAGAACATTAAGATCTGACCCGACTCAAAAACTTCAAAAACAAAATAACAACATCATATCAAACTTGGAAAAGAATGGATTCATTGATATATGGCAAAAACGTAATCTTACTTGTCATGCAGCTGTTGCACCAAGAATATACGGATTACCAAAAATCCATAAACCGGAAACCCCTCTTAGGCCAATTATGTCATCAATACAAGTGCCATGTTATAATTTGTCCAAATATTTAGGAAATATCCTTAAACATATTATATCTAGGGAATATAACATCAAAAATTCGTTTGAATTAAAAAATCAGCTGTGTAATATAAAACTTGAGCCTAATGATATATTAGTATCTTTTGACGTCATCTCACTTTTCAGAAATATTCCGGTACACACAGCCATTAAAAATATTATGGAAAAATGGCTAACAATAAGGAAATTTACAAACATTCCTAGACCGACATTTTTAGAAATTTTGAAGTTCTGTCTAACGGACAATAATTACTTTGTTTATGGTAAAAAAGTAATTAATCAGATATTTGGTATGCCAATGGGCAACCCGCTCTCTCCTACAATAGCGGATATTGTTCTTGATAATTTGCTGGACGATGCAATAATAGAATTAAAAAATAAAAATATCAGTATAAAATACATAGCAAAATATGTAGACGACATTTTCGCTATCATTAATAAGGACGATAAGGACGAAATTCTTAAAACTTTGAATTCTCACCATCAAAAAATAAAATTCACCATCGAAATAGAAAAAAATAATGAAATAGCATACCTCGACGCAAAACTACGGAAAAATAAGGATAACATTATTTTTAATTGGTATTCTAAGGAAACAGCTTCAGGCAGACTTATGAATTTTAACGCCACACAACCCAGAAGCCAGATTATAAATACAGCGAGAAATTTAATAGAGAGGGTACTGAAAATTAGTGACAAAATATTCCACAACGAAAATATTAACATAATACAAGAAATATTGATACAAAATAGTTTCCCTAGAAAATTAATAAATTCTTTAATAGACGACGTATTTAGGCGATTAAACAAAAATAGGAAAATTGACAACACTGATGAAATAGAAAACAAAAAATTCTACAGTGTACCATACATCCCTGGCCTTACTGACAAAAGAAACATAATAACAACACTGAAACAAAATAACATATGTTTTGCGTATAAGCCTAACAAAACAACAAATGCAATATTCACTAAAATAAAAGCGCCAGTAGAAAAACAACAACAAAATAACGTTGTTTATGAAATAAGATGTAAAGGAAACAACGAAGAACACTGTGATCAGGTGTATATAGGAACAACAAAGAGAGCTTTATCAACAAGGATAGGAGAACACAAAATGGATATTACGCGACAGAAAGAAACAACAGCACTAGCCATGCATATGATCAGTTCACACCATGCACCAGATTTTCAACGTATTAGAATATTAGACAAGGAGGAAAATATGAAAAAGAGATTTACGAAGGAAAGCTTGAGAATTCAGCAAAACATAAAAAAGACAATGAATTTGAAAGAAGACACCAACAACATATGTGCAAGTTATAGAGTAGCCATCAAATAAACTATGATACAAATTTTAAATATTATGTGTTTTAATAATTCCATGTTCTTTGTTTTTTGTATTATATATGTTAAATGTAAATTTTTGTTTTTAAAATTTGTTTTTTAATGTAATAATATATAAAAAAATGTAAGTTCTAAATGTTATTTGGTAAAAAATTGTTAATTAATGTCATGTTCTTATTAAATAGACGATCCCCAGAAGAAGTCGACAAAAAATCGACGAAACGTCGGGAAAAAATGTATTAAAATTGTGTTTTTAATTACATAAAAGATTATAGGCCGTATTAGCTTAATAAGGAAATACAAACAGATAAATAAAAATTGGCCAAATAAAAAACAACAAATAATTTTTCTTAAAAATATAAATTTTCTTAAAAAAATTATTTTCTTAAAAAGTGTACTTTCTTTCTTTTTAAAAAAGTACGATTTCTAAAAAATTTCTTAAAAAAGTACCTTTTTTTAAAAACGTAGTTTTACTTAAAAGCATATTTTCTTAAAAGGACTTTTTCTTAAGAAAGTACCTTCTCATAAAAAAGTACATTTTCTTAAAAAGTATATGTGCTTAAGGAAATACTCTTTATTAAAAGTACCTTTTCTTAAAAAATTATATTTTCTAAAAAAAAATACAATTTCTTAAGAACGCAAATTTTCTTTGAAAAGTACCTTCTCTTAAAAAAGTATATTTTCTTAAAAAGTATATGTGCTTAAGTAATTACTCTTTATTAAAAAGTACCTGTTCTTTAAACAAGGACCTTTTCTTAAAAAATTATATTTTTTTTTAAAGTACAATTTCTTAAAAACGCAAATTTTCTTTGAAAAGTACCTTTTCTTAAAATAATACCTTCCCTTTTTCTTAGGAAAGTACCTTCTCTTAAAAAAGTATATTTTCTTAAAAAGTATTTGTGCTTAAGAAATTACTCTTTATTAAAAAGTACCTGTTCTTTAAACCGGGACCTTCTCTTAAGAAAGTACCTTTTCTGAAAAAGTACAATTTCTTAAAAACGCACATTTTCTGTAAAAAAGTACTTTTTCTTAAAATATCGCCTTCTCTTAAAAAAGCATCTTCCAAAAAACATATTTTATTAAAAAAGTACAATTTCTTAAAAAAAGTACCTTTTTCTAAATAAGTATCATTTCTTAAAAAAGTTATTTCTCTTCAATACTAACTTTTCTAAAAAATTATATTTTCTTAAATAACTGCGTTTTCTTAAAAAAGTAAATATTTTTTAAAAAAGGAATTTTTTTAAAGCTATTTTTTGAAAAAAGTACCTTTTCTTAAAAACGTACCTCTTCTTAAAAAAGTGTATTTCCTGTAAAAATTAAGTTCTCTTAATGATTTACCTTTTCTTATAGAAGTACGTACCTTCCTTATAGAAATCCTTTTCTTAAGAAAGTACCTTTTTGAAAAAAGTACCTTTTCTTAAAATAATAAAAAATACGATTTCTTAAATAGTGCGTTTTTTAAATAAGTAACGTTTCTTGGAAAAAATATTTCTCTTAAAAAGTTACTTTTTTCTAAAAAGGTATGTTTTCTTAAAAAACTGCCTTTTCTTAAAAAAGAAAATATTCTTTTAAAAAAAGTTATTTTTCTTAAAAAAAAATTTTTTTTTTTTTTTTTTTTTTTTTTTGAAAAAAGTATTTTTTTTTAAAAAACTACCTTTTCTTTAAAAAGTAAATATTCTTTAAAAAAAAGTTATTTTTCTTAAAAAAATTATTTTTTTTTTGAAAAAAGTATTTTTTCTTAAAAAAACTACCTTTTCTTAAAAAAGTAAATATTCTTTAAAAAAAGTTATTTTTCTTAAAATTTGTTTTTTAACTATCTCTACTTAAAAACTGACTTTTCTTTACAATCAATTTTTCTTCAAAATTTACCTTTTCTTATAGAAGTACCTTTTCTTAAAAAAGCAAATTTTCTTGAAAAGCACCTTTTCTTAAAAAAGTGTATATTTTTTTTAACTTTTCTTAAAAAAAATATTTTTTCTTAAAAAAGTACTTTTTCTAAAAAATAATATTTTCTTAAAGCAGCACATTTTCTTCAAAAAGTACACGTTCAGAAGTACCTTTTCGTATGAACGATCTCTTCTTAAAAAGTAGCTTTTCTTAAAAAAATTGCCTTTTCTTAAAAAATTACTTTTTTAAAAATAATTTTCTGAAAAAATTATCTTTCCTTAAAAGTATCTCTTCTTAAAAAATTTTGTTTTCTTAAAAAAGCAACTTTAAAAATTTGCTTTTCTTTAACATTTTTTTTAAAATAACTTTTCAAAAAAAAAAAACCTGGGACATCGGGTATGGCATCAGTAGTAGAAATAAATTTTCCGTTTTATTTTATAATATAGTACTTACAATATAGTACTCAACACATTTTTCCCCTGAATTTTCCCGGCTTTTCCAAAGAATCAAACTCTTATTTATATATCTAAGCAAAATATTAAATATACACTAAATACCTACTATGAGGGACTACCAAATATGAATGTAAACCAACATTCGCAAAAAAGAGCTCTGAATTCTTTTTTTGTGTAAAACGGAAATGTATAAAGCACTAAAACGGAAGTTGATGTGAAATTCAATTTGCAAACAAAGGTTAGTTAGATGAGGGCGGCATTTTAATGAAATCAAATTGGAAATTCTAACACAATTTTAGTGTTTTGCAAATATTTAGTTGATTTACGTAAATATGTAGAGAAAGGTTTATTATTTATATTTTTCTGTTTTATTTATATAGTTTATGTAATTTTATAATTTAAAATATGTCAAGAGTTAATTTTTTAGTGAAAACTTACATGTTAATATGAGTAGAAATATTTATATTAAATTTTTTTTCATGTTTTTAATAATTGATTTCGTAAATAATTTATTATCATGTATTCCTCGGGGGTTGATTTAACATTACATCATTACCTATGAGCATATATTGTTGGCGGTTATAATAGCAAATATTAGCGGTTTTGTTTGAACAGCCCAGTAGGAAAAATTGGATAGTTTTGGAAAAAAAATAGGGTATTTATAAATGACCACTGGATCAAAAATTCTAGTTTCTTAATAAGCCTTTTCAAAAATTCTTAATTAGTGATAATTTATGTAATTTATATTATTATGACGACCAAAAATGTGTTCGAATGCATTGTTCATTCGAATATCGCATTTGAACATTTTGTGGATAATATTGTGTTTTTTCTTCAAATCAAGGTGGCGTCTTCAAACTTAAAACTTCAGTTTTATAAGGTTGCCAATTTTTATGACCACCATCATAAGCCAGATACTTAAAGAATTATTTTATATTACAGATTCTTCACCAAAATTCTCTAACAGTGGGAGTTTAAAACTTAAATAAAACAAAATCGTAAATAATTTGAGGTGAATTTCAAAAATTTTTATACTTACAACCGTTTCCTTTCAAAAAGTATATATTGACTTATTCAGTAATATTTCTCACAAGGTTTTTTAGCAACAGATATTTTGTTTTTAATACTTTAGTCTAAACTCTATTACCATGTGTATACACTGACCTAGAGGGCATAAATTAGCCAAAAAAAAATGTTCGTAAATTATAAAAATATTATTGAATGTGTGTTAATATGCCGCAAATTTGACAATTGGATTGTTAAACCCATAAATTTGGTAATGTTTGCAAACATAATCAAATTATGCTTTTTTTTAAATTGCGGGTAAAATTATTTTTATTTAAAGATACAGGTTAAATTTATGTATTTATGTTGTAGCGATCGATAACTTTCCGATTGAAGAAAAATAAGGATGATGTCGATATAAGTGAACAATTGAGTCAGCAGAATTGAGAGAATGTTGCGAAATCTGTTGACTCAGCGACTTAATTAAATACAATATTTTTGAAGTATTTATTATAATCTTTGTAAAATATAAAATCTATTTTGATTGATTTAGTTAATCTTTGTGACAAGAATAAAATTGGCTGTAATATCAAATATTATACGCAGGTTTTCCATTTACTCTGAAATTTTTATTAATAAAATACACTTTAATATCTTCTGATAATTGTGACAGGATTTTTATTAGTTTATTGTAACATTATTGATTATAAAAATAGAACTATTTTAATAACAATTTTGAAAGAATACTTAGCGGGTATTTTATTAATTACTATTAACAGAAGATTGTGAAATTTGGATATCAATTTTTATTTATAATAAGAAGAACTTAAAACACAATGAAAGAATAGAAAAAATAAATTTGTGTAAAAAGGAAATTATAATTAAAAAAATTAAAAAATTAGAAAAACCTATTAAAAAAAATGTCAAAATATCAATTCGTATAAGCAAAAAAATATTAATAAAAAAACAATAATAATTAAAAGAAATTTTTAATTCATATAAAATAATTATAAAAATCAAAACACTTTGTTAACATATATGAATTAAAAATTTAAAAATTATTAAAAATAAATAAAGGAAAGAACAAAGAAACATAAATTTTAATAAACGAATAAAAAATAAAGGAAAATAAAAACAAAAATATTAACTAAAAATTTAAACTAAAAAATTAAATTATGAAAAACCAAATAATGTTCACAAAACAAAAAATAATAAAATTATAAAATAAAAATATGAAAAAAAATATTAATTAAAAGAATAATATATATGCGTTTGCACTTTGATACTAGAGTTAGATTCTGTGATATAAATATTTTAGTTTTTAGTTTTTCAATAGTTTACTTATTTGTTTATTTATATATACTGTGTTTTTAAAATCAATCAATTTGTGATGTCAAATTACACCAATAATTTTTTATTAATGTTATAAGTTAAAAATTCATATTCAAAATAAAATTCCCCTGAAGATGTTGACAAAAACTCAACGAAAGTCGGGAAATAATGAAATAAAGAATTTTTATTTTACATTTAATAAAATTGAACAAAAAAGCCCTACGTACACTCTATAATACATAAAACAAATGAGTTTGGGTTAAAATCAATATTCTATCAAAGAATAATATTTTTTTATAAATTGAAATATATTAAAAATGCTCAAAAATATAAGACGAAATATTTTCTTGCAGAAGTAATTGTCTACAAAAAAAATTTAAATAAAAAAATTTAATAAAAATCGAATCTTTATTTAAATAATAAGAAATTTAAACAAAACCAATATATCTTCATGTAAGAGTTAATTCTCTAAAAAAATAATATGTGAATAAAAAAATAAAGTTCAATATAAAATATAAAATTAAAGAAAAGCAAATAGTTTCTGTAAAATTAATATTTCTTAAATTGTATTTGTAAAAATAAATATATATATAAAAAAATCTAAAATCTAAAATCTTTCGTACAAAATGAAATAAAAAAGTAAATTAATTTAATGAAAATCCAAATATTATAAATATATTAATCATTGTTTAATGAAAGAATAAAAAATAATATTAAAAAAATTAAAAACTAAAAAAAAGATGAATATAATAATAGTAAGGCCAAAAAGATAAAAATATATAGAGAAAAACTGAAAAAGTAGGCAAAATAAATTTTTAAAAAATCAAATAAAATTCAAATATATTTATTTGCTTTAAAAAAAATAAGATATAAGAAAGGAAACCCAACAGTATTAAAAGAAAATTATAAAAAATTAAATAAAATAAAATAAGATGAAATTAAATTAAATAAAATGAAATAAAATAAAATAAAATAAAATAAAATAAATTAAAAAAAATAAAATAAAATAAATTAAAAAAATTAAATAAAATAAAGTAAAATAAAAAAATTAAATAAAATAAAATATAATAAAAAAAATAACATAAAATTAAATAAAATAAAATAAAATGTAATAAAATAAATTAAAATAAAATAAAATAAAAATAAAATTAATATAAAACAAAATAAAAAAAAATAAAATATAATGTAATATATTAAAATAAAATAAAACAAAATAAAATTAAATAAAATAAAAAAATTAAATAAAAAACAAAATAAAATAAAACAAAACAAAACAAAATAAAATAAAATAAAATAAAATAAAATAAAATAAAATAAAATAAAACAAAATAAAATAAAATAACATAAAATAAAATAAAATAAAATAAAATAAAATAAAATGAAATAAAATAAAATAAAATAAATTAATATAAACTAAAATAAAATAAAATAAAATAAAATATAATAAAATAAAATAAAATAAAATAAAATTAAACAAAATAAAATATAATAAAAAAATAAAATAAAATAAAACAAAATAAAATAAAATAAAACAAAATAAAATAAAATAACATAAAATAAAATAAAATAAAATTAAATAAAATAAAATATATTACAATAAACAAATTGAATAAAATAAAATATAATAAAATGAAACAACACAAAATGAAATAAATTAAAAAAAAATAAAATAAAAAAAAAAAAAAAATACAGTAAAATAAAATAAAATATAATAAAATAAAATAAAATTAAATAAAATAAAATATATTACAATAAAAAAATTGAATAAAATAAAATATAATAAAATGAAACAACACAAATTGAAATAAATTAAAATAAAATAAAATAAAAAAAAAAAATAAAATACAGTAAAATAAAATAAAATATAATAAAATAAAATACCATAAAATAAAATGTAATAAAATGTAGTAAAATAAAATAAAGTAAAATAAAGTGAAATAGAATAAAATAAAATAAAAAATAAAATAAATTAAAATAAAATAAAATAAAAAAAATAAAAAATAAAATAAATTAAAATAAAAAATTAAATAAAACAAAATTATTATATTAAAACAACGTAAAATGAAATAAAATAAAATATATTAAAATAAAATAAAATAATATAAAATAAAATATAATAAAATAAAATAACACAAAGTAAAATAAAAAATAATAAAACGTAATAAAATAAAATAAAATTAAATAAAATAAAGTGAAATATAATAAAATAAAATCAAAAATAAAATAATTTAAAATGGAATAAAAAAAATAAATAAAATAAAATAATATAAAATAAAACAAAATGACTTAAACAAAAATAAAATAATATTAAGCAAAAATAAAATAAAAAAATTACAAGAGAAAAAAATAAATTTATAAAATATTATCAAATAATACAATATATAATAAATACATAAAATAAAAAATCGTTAATTTATATTTAGGATTACTAAAGTTTTCTTTGAAAGAAACAACATTAACAATAAAAAAAAATATACTATAAAGGAAAACAAAAGTACTAAGCTATATCTTTAATATTTGAAATGAACTAAAATTTAAAATTTTAAAAAAACAAAAAATATTTTTATGTAAAATTAGAATTTATTAAACAAAACAAAAATTTTTTTGTAAAATCAATATCAATTTAATTAGAAAATAATAATTTATAA
This sequence comes from Cordilura impudica, assembly GCA_963682025.1. Lineage (NCBI taxonomy): Eukaryota > Metazoa > Arthropoda > Insecta > Diptera > Scathophagidae > Cordilura > Cordilura impudica. The sequence continues at coordinate 184,635,098 of OY821521.1, forward strand.
GAAATGTAAATCAATAAAATTAAAGAAAATTTATGCAAAATAAAAAAATATAAAAAAAAATAAATTAAATTAAATTAAATCAAAACATAAAAAATAAAACAAAACAATTTTAATAATAAGAGAATATAAAATAAAATGAAATGAAATGAAATAAAAGACAGTCCAGGTAAATAAAATAAAATAAAATGAAACTAAATAAAATATAATAAAATAAATTAACATGAAACAAAATAAAATATATTAAAAGAAAATAAAATAAAAAAAATAAATAAAATAAAATATAATAAAATAAAATGAAACAAAATAAAATAAATTAAAATAAAATAAAATAAAATAACATAAAATATAATGAAATAAAATAACATAACATAAAATAAAATTAAATCAAACCAAATAAAATAAAATAAAATAAAGTAAAATAAAATAAAATAAAATAAAATAAAATAAACTAAAATAAAATAAAATAAAATAAAATAAAATAAAATAAAATAACACAAAATAAAATAATATAAAATAAAATAAAATAACATGAAATTACATAAAATATAATAAAATAAAATAACACGAAATAAAATAAAATAAAAAAAAATAAAATTAAATAAATTAAAATATAATAAAATAAAATAAAATAAAATAATATTAAATAAAGTAAAATGAAAAAGATAAAACAAAAAAATTAAATAAAATAATATATAATAATTTAAAATAACATAAAATAAATTAAATTTTAATGAAATAAAATAACATAACATAAAATAAGATAAAAGAAAATAAAACAAAACAATATAAAATAAAATAAAATATAATAAATTAAAATAAAATTAAATAAAATAAAGTGAAATAAAGTAAAATTATATATAAAATATAAAAAAAATAAATAAATAAAATAAAGTAAATTAAAATAAAATAAAATAAAATAAATTAAAAAATATAATAAATATAAAATAAAATAAAAAAATTACTAGTAAAAAAAAAAAAAAATTAAAAAATATTATAAAATAATACAATATAAATAAAAACAAAATAAAAAATCGTGAATTTATATTTAGGATTACTTAAGTTTTCTTTCAAGGAAACAATATTAACACTAAAAAAAATAAAAATATAAAGGAAACAGAAATATTGAACAAACTATATCTTTAAATTTTGAAATGAACTAAAATTTAAATTTTTAAATAAACAAAACAAATACTTTTATGTAGAATCAATATCAATTTAATTATAAAATAATAATTTATATAAACGGTAAAATAACAAAATTAAAGGAAATATATACAAAATAAAAGAAAATATAAAAAAATTAAATTAAATTAAATCAAAATAAAACAAAACAATTTAAAAAATAAGAAAAAATAAAATAAAATGAAATGAAATAAAAGAAAGTCCATTTAAATAAAATAAAATAAACCAAAATAAAATAAAATAAAATAAAATTAATTTAAATTATAAAAAATAAAATAACATTAACTAAAATCAAATTAAATAAAATGAAATAAATAAAATAACCATAATAATATATAAAAAAAAATAAAATGAAAATAAACCAAATTAAAATAAAATTAACCTAAATAAAGTAAAACAAACAAAATAAAATTAATTAAATTAAAATAATATAATATATAACAAAATAATATAAAAAATAAATAATATAAAATGAAATTGAAGATAAATTAGATTAAATAAAATACAATAAAATAGCCTAAAAAAATTAAATAAAATAACTTATAATAATAATAAATAAACTAATTTTAAATAAAATAAAATAAAATTAAATAAAATAATACATAACAAAAAAATATAAAAAAAATTAAATAAAATAATATAATATAAAATAAAATAAAAAATAAATAAAATAAAAAACAATGAAATAACCTAAAATAAAATAAAAAAAATAAAATTAAATAATATAAAATGAAATAAAATAAAACAAAATAAAATAGGATAAAACAAAATAAAATAATATTGAGCAAAATAAAATAAAAAAATAAAAAAAATAAATAAAATATAAAAAATATAAATTAAAAAAATTAAAATATGTAAAAAAATAAATTAAAAAATGTTATAAAATAATATTATAAAATAATATAAAATAAAAAATCGTGAATCTATATTTAGGATTATGTCTTCTTTCTTCAAAGAAACAATATTAACATGAAACAAAAATAAAAATAGAAAGGAAAACAGAAATATTAATCAAACTATATCTTTAAATTTTTAAATTAACTAAAATTTAAATTTTTAAATAAAAAAACAAATATTTTTGCTTAAAATTTCTATTAATTTGACAAAAAAAATAATTTTGTGTAAAATCAATATAAATTTAATTTGAAAGCAGTAACTTATAAGTGGTAAATCAAAAAAATTAAAGGAAATTTACACAAATTAAAAGAAAATATAAAAAAAATTAAATTAAATTAAATCAAAATAAATAAAAATAAAACAAAACAATATAAAATATAAGACGAAATAAAATAAAATGAAATGATATAAAAGAAAGTCCAGTTAAATAAAATAAAATAAAACAAAATAAAATAAAATAAGATGAAATAAAATAAAATAAAATAAAATAAAATAAGAAAAAATAAAATAAAATAAAATTAATTAAAATAATAATAAATAAAATAAAGTAGAGTAAAATAAAATAAAATAAAATAATACGAAATAAATTAAATAAAATAAAATAAAATATAATAAAATAAAATATAAAATAAAATAAAATAAAATAAAATAAAATAAAATAAAATAAAATTAAATAAAATAAAATAAAATAAAATAAAATAAAATAAAAATAAAATAAAGTAAATTAAATAAAGTAAAACAAAATGAAATTAAATAAATTAAAATAAAATTAAATAAACTAATATATAACAAAATAATAAAAAAAAAATTAAATAAAATAAAATAATATAAAATAAAATAGAATATAAATTAAATAAAATAAAATAAAATACGATAAAATAAATAAATAAATAAATAAAATGAAATAAAATAAAATAATATAAAACAAAATAATATAAAAAAATTAAATCAAATAAAATAATATAAAATAAAATAGAAAATAAATAAAACAAAATAAAATAAAATAAAATAAAAAAAAAAATACAATAAAATATTTAAAATAAAATAAAATAAAAAAACTTCAAATAATATAAAATAAAATGAAATAAAATAAAAAAGAATATAATAAAATACAGCGAAATCAAGTTAAATAATATTAAACAAAATAAAATAACATAAGTAAAAAAATAAATTAAAATGAAAAATATTATAAAATAATACAACTCAAAATAAATACATAAAATCAAAAATCGTGTATTTATAATTAAAATTACTTAAGTTTTCTTTGAAAGAAACAACATTAACCATATAAAATTTATAAAGAAAACAAAAATATTAAGAATTATTTAAATGAACTAAAATTAAAATTTTTAAATAAACAAAACAAATATTTTTTATTTAATATTAGTCTTAATTAAACAAAACAAATATTTTTATGTAAAATTAATATCAATTTAATTAGAAATTTAAAATATATATAAGAAAGGTAAATCCATAAAATTAAAGGAAGGTTATATAAAATACGAGAAAATGTAACAAAACTTAATTAAATAAAATCAAAATTATACAAAATAAAATAAAACAATAAAAAAAATAAGAAAAAATAAAATTAAATTAAATACAATGACAGAAAGTCAAGTTGAATAAAATTAAATAAAATAAAATAAATTAAAGAAAGTCCAGTTAATTAAAATAAAACAAAATAAAATAAAATTAATTAAAATAATAATAAATAAAATAAAGTACAATAAAATAAAATAAAATAAAATGAAATAAATAAAATAAAATCAAATAAAATAAAAAATTAAATAAAATAAAATAAAATGAAAATAAAATACATTAAAATAAAATTGAATAAATTAAATAAAGTAAAACAATATGATATAAAATAAAATAAAATAAAATAAAATAAAAAAAAATAAAATAAAATAAAATAAATAAAATAATATAAAAAATGTTAAATAAAATAAAATAATATGAAATAAAATAGAAAATAAATAAAATAAAATAAAATACAATAAAATAAAATAATTAAATAAAATGAAAGAAAATCAAATAATTTATAACAAAATATTATAAAAAATTAAATTAAATTAAATAATATAAAATAAAACAGAAAATAAATAATATAACATTAAATACAATAAAATAACCTAAAATAAAATAAAACTACTTGAAATAATATAGAATAAAATAAAGTGAAATAAAATAAAACAATATACAATAAAATATAGCAAAATCAGATAAAATAATATTAAACAAAATAAAATAAAGTAAAATAAATTGAAAAAATATGAAATAAAAATAATAATATAAAAAAAATTACAAAAATTGCAATAAGTAAAAAAATAAAATAAAATAAAAAAATAAAAAAAGTAAAATAAAAAAAAATAAAATAAAAAAAAATAAAATGAAATAAATAAAATAAAATAAAATAAAATTAAAAAATAAAATAATATAAAACAGAATTAATTAAAATAGAATAAAATAAAATAAAATTAAATAAAATAAACTCAAGTAATATAAAAAAATAAGAAGTAAAATAATGTTAAATAAAATATAATAAAATATATTTAAAACTATAATACTAAAAAAAAAATTATAAAAAAAATAAAATGAATGAACCAAATTAAAATAAAAAAATTAAGTTGAAATAAAATAAAATAAAATGTAATAAAATAAAAAAATAAAATCAAATATAACAAAAAAAAAAGAAAATAAAATAAAATACAAAAAATAAAATAATTTAATTTAAAATAAAATAAGATATAACAAGTAAAATAAAAAAAAATATAAAAAAAAATTACAATAATTAAAAAAAAATAAATTAGAAAAATATTATCATATAATACAATATAAAATAAAAATATAATATAAAAAAGCGTTGATTTATATTTAGGATTACTTAAGTCTTCTTTGAAAGAAACAATATTAACACTAATAAATACAAATATGTATAAAGGAAACAGAAATTTAAAAAAAATATATTTTTAAATGAATTAAAATTAAAATTTTTAAATAAACAAAACATAAATTTTTATGTAAAATTAGTATTAATTAAACAAACCAAATATTTTTAAGGAAAATTAATATCAATTTAATTAGAAAATAAAAATATATAAGAACGATAAATCAACAAAATTTAAGGAAATTTATACAAAATAAAAGAATGTATAAAAAAAATAAAATGAAAAAATAAAATAAAATAAAATAATATAAAATGAAATAAAATAAGACAAAATAATATAGGATATAATAAAATAAAATAAAATAATATTGAGCAAAATAAAATAAAATAAAAAAAATAAATAAATAAAATAAAAAAAATATAAATTAAAAAAATTACAATAAGTAAAAAAAAATAAATTAAAAAATGTTACAAAATAATATTATAAAATAACATAAAATAAAAAATCGTGAATCTATATTTAGGATTATGTCTTCTTTCTTCAAAGAAACAATATTAACATGAAACAAAAATAAAAATAGAAAGGAAAACAGAAATATTAATCAAACTATACCTTTAAATTTTTAAATTAACTAAAATTTAAATTTTTAAATAAAAAAACAAATATTTTTGCTTAAAATTTCTATTAATTTGACAAAAAAATAATTTTCTGTAAAATCAATATTAATTTAATTTGAAGATAACTTATAAGCGGTGAATCAAAAAAATTAAAGGAAATTTACACAAAATAAAAGAAAATATAAAAAAAATTAAATTAAATTAAATCAAAATAAATAAAAATAAAACAAAACAATATAAAAAGTAAGACGAAATAAAATAAAATGAAATGATATAAAAGAAAGTCCAGTTAAATAAAATAAAATAAAACTAAATAAAATAAAATAAGATAAAATAAGATGAAATAAAATAAAATAAAATAAAATAAGAAAAAATAAAATAAAATTAAATTAATTAAAATAATAATAAATAAAATAAAGTAGATTAAAATAAAATAATATAAAATAATATGAAATAATATGAAATAAATAAAATAAAATAAAGTACAATAAAATAAAATAAAATAAAATAAAAATAAAATAAAATAAATTAACTAAAGTAAAACAAAATGAAATTAAATAAATTAAAACAAAATAAAATAGTATATAACAAAATAATATAAAAAATTAAATAAAATAAAATAATATAAAATAAAATAGAAAATAAATTAAATAAAATGAAATAAAATACGATAAATCAAATAAATAAAATGAAATAAAATAAAATAACATAAAACAAAATAATATATAAATAATATAAAATAAAATAGAAAATAAATAAAATAAAATAAAATAAAATAAAATAAAATACAATAAAATAATCTAAAATAAAAAACTTCAAATAATATAAAATAAAATGAAATAAAATAAAAAAGAGTATAATAAAATACAGCAAAATCAAATTAAATAATATTAAACAAAATAAAATAAAATATAATAAGTAAAAAAATAAAATAAAATGAAAAATATTATAAAATAATACAATACAAAATAAATACATAAAATCAAAAATCTTGTATTTATAATAAGGATTACGTAAGTTTTCTTTGAAAGAAACAATATTAACCACAAAAAATTTATAAAGAAAACAAAAATATTAAGAATTATATAAATGAACTAAAATTAAAATTTTTAAATAAACAAAACAAATATTTTTATTTAAAATTAGTCTTAATTAAACAAAACAAATATTTTTATGTAAAATTAATATCAATTTAATTAGAAATTAATAATATATAAGAAAGGTAAATCCAT